>VZQC01007422.1:1234286-1363034 GCA_009823505.1 Rhizomys pruinosus | reverse complement strand
AGTCTTGAGGGTACATGCCCAGGAGTGGTATGGCTGGGTCGGGTGGCAAGTTCATTCCAAGTCTTCCAAGGGTTCTCCACACTGCTTTCCATAGTGGCTGTACGAGTTTACATTCCCACCAGCAGTGGATGAGTGTTCCCCTTTCCCCACAACCTCTCCAGCACTTGGTATCATTTGTTTTCTTGATCCTAGCCAGTCTTATTGGAGTAAGATGATATCTTAAAGTGGTTTTGATTTGCATTTCCTTAATGATTAGTGATGTTGAACACTTCTTAAGATGTTTCTCAGCCATCTCTAATTCCTCACTTGTGAAGTCTCTGTTCAGGTCTTTGCTCCATCTATTGAGTGGGTCATTTGTTTGGAGAGGCCTAACTTTCTAGAAGCTCTTGAAGAGTTGGCTTGACCAACTCAGCTGAGGTCTGTGATGACTCATTGCTCCTCAGAGACAGAGGGACACACATTCCCTCACAGACTCACAACTGACTTGTGTGGGTATGACAGCTCTACCCAGGGTGTGGATAAAGAAGCTAATCCTTGGATGTGGTCTGGCTGTTTCCCAGGGTCATGTAGCTCAAGCTGGTCTTCGAAGCTTGTCTTCTTGAAGACACTCAAGCTATCTCCCTGCCTAAAAAAGTTTGGAAACTACTGCACAGACAGAAGTGCTAGGCGATGGTGAAGCACTGTTTTGATAAAGCATCTTTGTCACTCGCTGGTGCAGCACTCTTCCTGGGGTGCCCTGTGGTCTAACTCTATGTTAACCATGTTTTTATTTTGTATATCTTATCATGTATTGATGCGATACAAGGAAGGTCTTCTAGACCCACAACTAAACTCCCCTCTGGAGTAGCTAATTTGTAAAGAATTAAGGATTACAGGACCCCTGCCAGATGTCACAGCAGGTAAAGGCAATTGCCAACAAGCCTGACAGCCTGAGTTTGATCACTGGTATCCACATGGTGGAAGGAGAAAACCAATTCACATGAGTTGTCCTCTGACTTCTACCTGAGCTGCGAGGCACATGTGCATGTGTGCACTATATAGATAAAATGTAATAGAGATAAACATAGTTAGGAATTATAAACTGCCTTCTGTGAAAGCATGAGAACCTGAGTTAGAAGCCCCAGGACCCACATAAAGAGCTGTGTACAGAGGCACACACCTATAATCCCAGCATTAGGGAGGCAGAGAGATGGGAAGTTCCCTAGAACTCGCTGGCTAGCTGGTCTAGTTGAATTAGTGACTTCTCAAGTTAGGAAAGAGACCCTGCCTCAAAAAATAAGAAAGAGAGGGGCTGGAGAGATGGCCTAGTGGTTAAGAGCGCCGACTGCTCTTGCAGAGGACCCAGGTTCAATCCCCAGCACCCACATGGTGGCTGAAAACCGTCTTTGACTCCAGTTCCAGGGGAATCAGATGCCCTCTTCTGACCTCCGTGGCATTGCATGACACGGGCGCACAGACCTACATGCAGACAGTACATTCATACACATACAAAAATAAATAAAATAAAAAAAAAACAAAAAAAATAAGAGAATGACTGAGGAAGACATCCAGTGTTGACCTTTGGCCCACACACACACACACACACACACACACACCTACATATACATATACATATAACACACAAAAGAAAAGAATTAGGAATTAGTTCATGAGTATGCCTTTTATATACAAACCCATTAGTCCTGAGTCTATAGCACCAAATACCTCCTATCCAACTCTTACACCAAGTCAATATTTCCTCTGCCTCAAGTCATCCCAGGACTAGGTACTAATTACCTATTGCTTCTATAGCCTGAAGCCTGCTGGAATGTTCCAAACTCTCCAGCCCAAAGCTGGTCGCTCTGCCCTGCCCTGCCCTGCCTTCGGGAACCTCCAACAAAGGTTCTGCCTGAACTGTCCCATCTGTCCTGCTTCTATGTATTGAATAAAACCTGGAGTTTTTCCTGTGGCCATGGGTAGTATTGTCACCTAACAGAGGGACTTTGTGTCATAAAAGTCATACATTACAACCAAGAGAGGCAAGACTCTTTTAGTGAGACTTAGAACTACGCTGTCTGACTTCAGCTCCACCTGAAGGGACATAGCAGAGATGGAAAGGGGATCCAGCTGCTGCTCATTGGACCAAAGGAGTGGCAGTGACGTGGCAGGTTGTCACTGAGTTTTCAGAGGCAGCTAAAGTCTGCTGATTGTCTCAGTGGTCATGGGCATGGTTTCCTTATTTATTCTATTTTGTGTTTATTTATTTAGGGACAAAGTCTTATTGTGTAGCCCAGGTTGGCCTCAAATTCACTTCAGTATGGCTACTTCAGCTTCCCAAGTACTGAAATTACAAGAATGAGCCACCATACCTGGTTTAAGGTATTCTTGTATGCAAGCATTTGGGCCTTGAGGTTTGCAGGCTAAGGGTCATGACTCATCCCAGGAACTTCTGGATGGTGACATCATCATCTTGCATAAACACCCTGGCCTCATAGTTTCAGGCCTTTATGATAAGGCTGAGGGTCTGTATGTAGGTGCTTCAACTTCTGAAAGCACAAGCCAGAGTAAAGAAGTGCATACGAGCTGCAGCAGACAATAGGTCAAGTCGAGCCTGCAGTATGCTGGGCATGGTGGCTCAGGACTGTTCATCTCAGAACTCAGGAGGCTGAGGCAGGAGGATCGTCTTGAGTTACAGGCCATCTTGGGATAATGTGAGATCCTATCTTTTTTTTTTTTTTTTCCCCTTAAACAGAGTCTCCCTGTAGCCCCAGCTGGCCTAGAACTTGCTATGTAGACAAGGCTGGCCTCAATCTCACGAGATCCACAGGTCTCTGCCACCTGAATGGTGGGATTAAAGGTGTACACCACCTTTAATCTGTCTTAAACAAAGAAAAAAAAAAACTGTATTATAGTCTCAGTCAGAAGTTTAATGAAGCTGGGTGCACACCTTTGATTCCAACACTCGGGAGGCAGAGGCAGGCCCAATCTCTGAGTTCAAGGCCAGCCTGGTCTACAATAGCAAGCTCTAGGCCAGCTAGGACTAAAGGGAGATCCTATCTCAAAAGGACAAAAACAAACAAACAAACAAAAACCAAACAACTTTAATGAGGAATGTGAGTGTGTGTGTGTGTGTGTGTGTATGTTGTTATATGTGGTCTATGTGGGTGTGCATGTATGTGTATGCAGAGGTGTGGCGGCCCAAAGCCAACATCTGAGTGTCTTTCCTCCATTGCTTCCCACCCCTACTTTTTGAGACAGGGTCTCTTGCTGAACCCGTAGCTCATCAGTGAAGCTAGGCTGGCTGGCCATTGAGCTTCAGGGATCTGTCTCTGCCTCACAACAAGAGTTAGAGGTATTCACCGCCAAGCCCAGCTTTTTACATGGGTTCTGGGGATCTGAACTCAGGTCCCCATGCTTACACAGCAGACGCCTTTACCAATTGGGCCATTCCTGCTTGGACAAAACATTTTAAATGATTACCATGTTTATGTGTGAAGTTCAGTAGAATTTGACCCAAGGGTTGAGGAGCAAAGGGGACAGACACAATGGCAGCCTTTTGTATTATTTAGTCATTCATCAGATATTATCTGTAGACAGTGTGTTTATCAAAGGTTGCCTGGTTTCTGAAAAATAACCTAGGCAATAATCATAGCCTACATGTCAGGGGTCACATCTCCAGGAAAGTAGCTAGAAGGTGTGTGACTTCCAAAATTAGGAATTTTCAGATCAAGGAAGAGGAAGTGTTGTGATTCTGCTCTGATGGATTGATACTGGAATTGATTCCGGGGCTCACCAAGGGCAGGCATTTCATGGGACAACTCTCCCTGCTTGCCTTTGGTTGTATGTGACCATCTTGACCCCTACTGGCTTTAGCTTGGTTTAATCATATGGGGCCCCTAGTCTGTAAACATTTCAGCTGTGTGACCTAATCTAATGTTTTATAATAAAGCTCTTATTGAAAGCATGCTTTTAGTGGGGTTAAGGTAAGTTCCCAGCATTTATTTGCCTTTTGTCCCCTTTCAGTGGTCCTTATCTCTTTTAGCACCGTGTGCCCTATTATAAACCCAAGGGTCCAAATTTATAACACTGGGGATGGAGGTGTAGATCAGTTGGTAGAGTGCTTGTCTAGTATGTACAAAGCTCTGGTCTAGTATGTACAAAGCTCAGTCCCCAGCCCCACATATACTGGGCATGGCGGCACAGACCTGCAGGCCCAGCACTCAGGAGGTAGAGGGAGGAGGATCGGAAGTTCAAGGTCATCTTCACTTACGTAGAGTTTGTGAGGCCAGCCAGGCTACCTGAAACCCTGTTCAAAGCTTTTTTTTTCCCTAAAGACTGTATATCCTGACTTAATACAAGAAGGAACCGATTTAGGAGGCTTCCTACAGAGCCAAATTGATGCTGGGCACAGCTCTTTAATTGTTACAGCTAAGTTTTCGTAGTACTATGCACATTTATCTGTTTTCATTCATCTGGAAATTCATGGTTCTGAAAGAGGGCATTAAAATCATCTTGTATGTGTGTGTGGGTGTTTGTCCCCATCTGTGGTATGTTTGTGTGCATGTGTGTATACAGATGTGTTTACCTGTTCATGCACAAATGGAGGCCAGAGGACAATGTCAAGTGTCTTCCCCTATGACTTGCCACCTTGCTTTTATTTCTAATTCCATGTATTTACTTATTTGTGTGGATGTGTGTGGGTATAGGCATGGCTTGGCATACGTGTGGGGGTCAGAGGACAGCTATGGGAGTCAATTCTCTTCTACCGTGCAGGTCCTAGGAATCAAATTCAGCTCATTAGTCTTGGCAATAAGTGCCTTTACCCACTGAGCCCTCTTTACCCACCAGGCCTCTACCTAATTTTTGTGTTTTGTTTTATTTTGTTTATGGTAACAGGGTTTTACTATGTAGCCCTGGCTAGCCTGGAACTTGTTATGTATACAAGACTGGCTTTGAGCTCATAGAGATTACCCTGCTTCTGTTGGGATAAAAGGCATAAGCCTCTATGTCCTGCTTTTTTTGTTTGTTTGTTTCTTAAAGATTTATTAGTTTTTATTTTATGTGTAAGAATGTTTGCCTACTTGTGTGTATTTGTATCATGTGTGTGCCTGAGGAGGTCTGATCCCTGAAGTAGAGTTAATGTATAATGCGCTTGAGTGGTCATGTGGGTGCTGGGTACAGAACCCAGGTCCTCTGTAAGAGCAGCAAGTGCTCTTTACTGCTGAGCTATCTCTTCAGCCCCATCCATTTTTTTTGTTTGTTTGTTTTGTTTTGGTTTGGTTTGGTTTTTTTGAGATAGGGTCTCTCACTGAACCTGGAGTTCACAGTTTTGGCTGGACTGGCTGGCCAGCAAGAACTTAGGATCTGTCTCTGCGCTGCCCCCAGCACTGGGGTTATAGACATGCACACCAGCCTGATTTTCTGTTCTATGTTGGAGGGTAGGGATCCAAACTCGGGTCTTCATGCTTACACAGCAGGCAGTTTAGCCACTGAGTCAACTCTGCAGCCATAAATCAGTGGTAGAGCGCTTGCTTAGCGTATATAAGACCTTAAATTTGATCCCCAGCACTGAAAAAAAAAAAAAAAAAAAAAAAAAGAAAATATTATCTATGATATATATAGATATATATATATAACTGTATCCCATCAACGTTAGTTCCACTGTGTTTTCTTTTGTTAGTCAATGTCTTGTTGATTGATTTGCGTAACTGAAGTCCAGGTCGTTTCTGGAGCGTATTGTACAGCAAATTCCCAGTCCTGGCAATATTTGTTTTTCCGATCTTTCCTAGCAGTAAAAACGTTAGTGGAGCATACAGCCACTTGGAATGGACATGTTTTCTGGTTTTCCTTGGAGGGCAAGGGTGGTCAGTGGACTCAGTTTGGGCCACAGTATGGATGGATGGATGGATGATGGATGGACGGATGGATGGATGAATGCGTGGGAATCAAGGCTTTGCAACCCCCTTTCTCCTGTTGTCCCTGTTCATTATAGTTCAGTTTAAAAATAACTCCTTTCTTCTCTACCTTTGCTAGGCTCTTCCTTCATCCTCAGGCTTCAGATATGGTATCACCACTTGGGACTGTCCGACTGGTCCCTGAAGACTTCTCAGAACAGTTTGCTTATTTTTCATTGTGTCTGTCTTGTTAAGCAACTGTTATTTGGAGGTTTTCTTTCACTCACAACCAAGACAAGTCATTACAAACACGGTGGCAAATGGGGTGATCGAAGCACCCAAGGAGGAGGCACTCAGTGACAAAACTAATAACTACGTGGCTTAGCTGAGACCCCTTCATAGGAGCAACAGACAAAAGCAGCGCTACCGCTAATAGCTTGATTTTTAAAGTGCTTTCCGGTTTCAATAGAGTTTCAAATTATTTCTTCTTTGGATCCTTGTAATAACTGCCTGGACCAGAGAAATGAAAGAGATAGTGTGCCCCGAAACTTAAGCCTTCCTCTCTCGGCCTGAGGGCTGAGCTTTCTGCCCCTGCCTCACCACTTGGTCGGGGTCAATAAGCCAATCACTGATGTAGTAGACAGCAGAGATTTTACTCGTTAGTTTCAATCAACATCTTTCATTGATTATGATTTTCTTCTCTAACATGCTGACAAAGTCAAGTTTCAGAGAGGGGGGTGAACGACGTCCCTCTGAAATTCGTGTTTTGAAACCCTACTCTTTAATGTGTCTGGAGATGAGGCCTTCAGGAAGTAATTGAAGTTAAATAAGAACATAATGGTGGAGCCCTCATCCTACATGACCAGCACCATTACAAGAAGAGAGTGATCCAGGGATGTGCACACAGACGGAAGGCCATCTGTCAGCCAAAAAGAAGAACCTGAGGTGAAACCACGTGCGCCTTCCACGAGCCTTGGCTGGAACTTCCCAGCCCTCCAGAGTGTGTTTAGAAAATAAAACCTCTGTTACTTACGAACCACTTTAGTTTGTGTAGAAGACTTAGTACTGATATAATTGAGAGTCCCAAGCCAGGATCTCAAACCCCAACAATCCAACCTGCTTCCTCATGGAGTCCCGGTGAACTCTGGTCTTACTGGACACAGCTTCCCCCCAGATTCTACATTAGCCACCTGTGAAGTACCGCCATGCATTGAAAGTATGGACCGGCCATGCATTTATAGATTAGGGCTGGAGCTGAGATAGGAGCTCAGTTGTTAGAGGCTTGCTTTAGCATGCAACAGAAGCCTAGAATTCAAACCACCAAGTCCATATCACTGCATAAAACTGGGAGGTGGTTGGCGATCGTAGTTAAGGTCAAGTAATGTTACGCGCTCAGGAGGTAGAGGCAAGAGAATTGGAGGGTCAATCCTCAGCTACAGAGGAGTTTCAAGGCCAGCATGAAGCCAACAGCAGACAGGAAGGGAGGGGAGGGAGGGAGGGAGGGAGGGAAGGAGGGAGAGAGGGAGGAGAAAAAAACAAGTAGAAACAATACCATATTTAAGACAACGGTATAAGGTAAATCGGGAGTTCAAGGTTATCCTTGACTACGCATAGAGTTTGAGGCTAACCTAGGCTAACCAGGATAAGGGACACTATCTCCAAAAAGTTGGTGGGGTGTGTGTGTGACAATGTGGCTTAGTGAGTAGACTGCTTGCTTAGCATGCATGAGACACTGAGTTTGATCCCCAACATCACAAAAAGTCAGGTGTAGTGGTGCACACATTTAATCCCAGCGTTTGGGAGGTGGTGGCTGGAAGATTAGGAATTCAAGATCACCCTTGGCTACATAGTTTGGGGCCAGCCTGGGCTGTGTTTGACCATGTCCCAAGAGGAGAAGAAGGTAGCCAGATATGGTGGTGAACACCTATAATCCCAGCACCTGGAAGGCAGAAACAGGTGGATCTCTTTGATTTCAAGGCCAGCCTGTCTACATACTGAGTTCCAGTTGAGCCTAGGGTATAAAGTAAGTCCCTGTCTTAAAGCAAAACAAAACAAAGTAAAATAATAACAACAATAATAATAATAATAATAATGAAAAAGAAAAAAAAAGAGGCACAGAGAAGCTGGGGACATGGCTCAGTCGGTAAAGCATTTGTCATGTGAACATGAAAACCCGAGTTCAGATCCCCAGCACCTACATATAAATCCCAGCATGCACCTGGAATCCCAGGGCAGGAGGGGCCGAGCTTGCGGGCCAGCTAGCTGAGCAGGACTGACAAGATCAAGGTTCAGTAAAAGTCCTGTCTAAAATACTAGATGAAGAATGATTGAGGAAGGTACCCAGTGTTAACCATTGGCTTTGACATGCGCACACTTGCCTGCATACCTGCATTCACAGATGCACACATTTAAGTATGTGGACATACACACAGAGATGGTATACACGGCATATGATTTACTACATCTAGTCCATCCTGTGCTAGACTAACAGTATTTTGGAAATCTATTTATTCCAATTTGGAATTTATATATTTACATACTCAGTTTCCAAAAGGATAGGATGAGGTTTTGTTTGTTTGTGTCACAGGGTCTTGCTATGTACCTCAGGGTGGACTCAATCCTTTGGCCTCAGCCTCTCAAGTGCCTGGATTACAGGAGTGTACCATCTCACTTGGCTTCAACAGCATTTTTGTTTTTTCCAGATGGGGCCTTACCATGTTGCCTAAATTGAACTAGAGCTCGACTCCTGATCTCAAATCTCCTGAGCAACTGGGACTACAGGCAAGGGCCACCATGCCTGGCTTGAAGGGCTTTTTTAATTATAGAAAATGTCCAATATATACAAAATTATAAAACACGTTATGGTGAACATTTATCATTTATGTACCTGTCATCCATCTTTGTCAAGGATGAGCTCATGGCAATATAGCCCTACCTGCTTTCCCTATTCCCAAAGTTCTTTTAAGGCAAAAGCTCAGACATTAGACTGTTTCCTCTGCAAACAATTTAGAACGAGTCTCTAAAGGATAAGGATTATTCTTTTTTTTTTCTTTATTTTTTATTTTTTCAGGGATTCTACAATATAAGAGGATAAGGATTATTCTTAGAAGTCTCTGTTTACTTCTTTCAGACCCCACAGCCTTGAGCTGAATGGGACCCTAACTTTAGCCCCCTTCCTCTTGTTTTCTCAGAGCCATGGCTGGGACTGGCTTCATAGGTGTGCAACCTGCACATTATATAGAATCCAGCACTCGCTGGGCATGGTGGTGCACGCCTTTAATCCTAGCACTTTGGAGGCAGAGGCAGGCGGATCTTTGTGAGTTCAAGGCTAGCCTGGTCTACAGAGCGAATTCCAGGACAGCCGGGGCTATAGGGAGACCCTGTTTGAAAAAGACAAAAAACAAAAAAAAAAAATATATATATATTTATAGAAATATTTAATACTATATGTTATATATGAAACGTGAGGCTGGGTGTCGGTGGGGTGGCACCTGCCCTTAAATGCCCCAGGCACGGTTGGGAGCAATAGGGGCGTCTCTGTAGTTCAAGGCCAGCCTGGTCTACAAAGTGAGTCTCCGGCCAGCTGGGAACGAAAGGAGCCCCTTGCTCAAAAAGACCACAATATATATATATATATAAACATGGGTATCATTTTTGCCTCCTCCTTCTCTTTTAACCTTCCATTCCCCACCATGAGTGTTGCCAACACTTCTGACACTGGTAATCACAACTTCTGTGTAAAGTGAGTAAGGAACGACGAGCTAGGTTTGAGCTGTCTTTACAAAACAAGCATTCTGTTGGCTTAGGCTTCAGCTTGCCTAGGTGGCCTACAGGGTGGTGTCTTAGTTTGGATTCCCACATGTGCTCATGGTTCATTTGTGAGGGGACGGCAGGAAGCACTGTGAGTGAACGGGGAAGTGAGACAGGGAACACTAGGTCAGCAGTGTGTGCGCCTGAGTTTGATCCTGTAGAGGACACAGAATTGGTCTCCTGGAAGGAAAGGAAGCTGGAGAAGGATCTACCCACTCTTATATGTCCTATTTGGTTTAGAAGGGGTTTTGTTGGGCAGGGCTGGGGATTGAAGGCAGCAAGTCACAAATGCTAAACTCACATCCTTCCGCTGGATTGCACTGTCAGTGCCTGAAGCCTGTGGATTCATGGTTGCTCCTGGGAGCTGAACACTCCAGCATTTCCAGCTGTGTACACGCTGGTCAAGCAAGGATCTATGACCAAGGAAGGCCTATAGGCCTAGCAAGAGACAAAGAGCCTGAAGAAGGAGCCAGTGGGAAAGTTGGTGATGTAGACAGGTTGGTAGAGTGCTTGCCTAGCATGCAGGAAGCCCTGATTCAATCCTTAGGACCCATAAACTGGGCATAATTGTATAGGCCTGGAATACTAACACGTAGGAGGTAAAGGCAGAGGGATCACCCTTGGCAACATGGAAAGTTTCAGGCAAGCCTGGTCTATATGAGACTCTGTTTCAAAAGAAAAACAAAAACAGAACAAAACTAAAACAAAATAAAAGAAGGCATTGGACACAGGGGAATTGTCTCTCACAGCTCTGTGGGAGTTCCAGGCAAGCCAAAGGACCACAGAAGACCTCAACAGCATTTCCTACTGAGGTATAGATGGAAATGGCAAGGCAACTTAATCTCCCCCCCTTTTCTAGGAACCTTGAAACTAATACCAGAACCAGCCCATTCCTTTTTTTTTCTTTAATATTTTCTTTGTTATTTTTATTTTATGTATATGAGTGTAATGCCTGCATGTATATAAGTACACCTGTGTTGCACCCTACTAGAATAGGCCAGAAGAGGTTGTCAGATTCCCTGGAACTAGAGTTTTGGACTGTTGTTAGCTACCATGTGGGTGCTGGGAATGGTACTGGGGTCCTCTACAAGAGCAGCTACTGCTCTCAACCTCTGAGCCATCTCTTCAGCCCATTTTCTTTCCTTTTTTAAGATTTATTTTAAAATTTTAGCTTTACATGGTGGCACATGCTTTTAATCCCAGCACTTGGGTGGCAGAGGCAGGTGGATCACTATGAGTTTGAGGCCAGCCTTGTCTACATAGTGAGTTCCAGGACAGCTGGGACTGCAGGGAGACCCTGTCTCAAACACACCAAAAAAAAAAAAAAAATCTTAAAATTTTTTAAAATTTTATGTGTTGTGTGCACGCACATGTGTGTACAGGTATCTGCGGGGCCAGAAGAGGGTGTGGGAGCTAGAGTTCCAGGCCATCCTGAGCTGCCCCATGTGGGTGCTAGCCAGGAACACGACTCTGGTCCTCTACAAAAGCAGCAAGCATTCTTAACCGCACAACCATCTCTCTAGTCCCTGTGTTTTCTTTTGTCTTGAAATTGCTAAGGCTTTTGTCAGACTGCAAACCCTCAAGGTAGGTGTTATTATTATTCCAAGTTCATAAAACACCCGTTCAGACAAAGCTCCTAGAACTCTAAGTAACTGCTGCTCTCAAGCCCAAAGTTGTTCACTTAAGTGTTTATCAAGCTGTAACACAAAAAGATGTATTGAATGTATTATGCAGTATCTTCGGCGTTTTCAGATGGATTGTGTGCATACACAAATAACTCATGCTTCAATATTATGGTTTTCTAATGAGCTGTATAAAATGTCATCTCAAAACAGAGGAAATTAAAGGTATCTCATTTCTGGGAAGTTGTTGAATTTCTTGCCTGGTTAAATTCAATTTTCAGATGTACAACTCATGACACCACTAAAAGCCCCAAATTGTATGGCATATTTGGGTAGTATAGGCATGAGAAATCTTTCTTCGTGCACTTAAAAAATTATTTTGTGCCAGTGTGGTGGCACATGCCTTTGATCCTAGCACTTGGGAGGCAGAGGCAGGCAGATCTCTGTGAGTCCAAGGTCACCCTGGTCTACAGAGTGAGTTCTAGGACAGCCAGAGCTACAGGGAGACCTTGTCTCAAAAAGACCCCCCCAAAAAATGTTTTGTTACATTTATGTTTTTTTTAATTAATTTATTTATTTATTTATTTTTATGTGTATGAATGTACTGTCTGCATGTAGGTCTGTGTGCCTGTGTAGTGCAATACCACGGAGGTCAGAAGAGGGTGTCGGATTCCCCTGGAACTAGAGTTAAAGATGGTTCTCAGCCGCCATGTGGGTGCTAGGGATCGAACCCGTGTCCTCTGCAAGAGTAGTAGGCGCTCTTAACCGCTAGGCCATCTCTCTAGCCCCTTATTTATTTACTATTTTTTTGAGGCAAAGTCTCAGTGTGTAGCCGTGGCTCACCTGGAACTTGCTGTGTAGGCCAAGCTGGCCTTGAACTCACAGAGATCCACCTGTCTGCCTCCTAAATTTTGGGATTAAAAGTGTGTGCCACCACACCCAGATACCTTTATGTACTTTGAGTATGTATAAGGGTGGGGGGTGATACTTGTACCACTTAGTACCTGTGCAAGACAGAGGACAACTTGGGGGAATCAGTTCTCTCCTTCTTCCATGTAGGCTCCTGAATGTGAACTCAGGTCATCTGGTTTAGTGGCAGGCACCTTTACCCAATGAGGCTTCCCACTGATTCCCATCATGCACTTTTGCAATCAGATATATTTAGGAAACCCAATGAGTATGAAAACTCAAAGGAAGAAACAATGTCGGAATTCCAACAATGCATGTGTATACCGAACAGCACTATGATGTGTGACACCAATGTGTACAAGATTAGGTGTGGCGGACCCCCATATGATATGTGTTCTGTGTCTACCCCAGCTACTGCTGATGAATCACTTTGGAGTGAAGTTTGCAATGGTGCTGCTAATTAATCAGGTTTCAAACTTTGCTTAGAGGTGTGTTTGGACAGTTTCAGACAGGTAAAGAGCAAATCTTTGAGCTTTCTAGACAAGTTTTTCATTTCCTGATGAAAAGGAACAGTCTCCATACTCCAAACTTGCCCCCTTGTGCTTTGTTCAAATGGCGGTGTGCTAGCTGCACGTCGCTGATGAAACTAACTTGGTGAGTAGGATTTGTGGGTCTCTCATGATATCAGAGAACCGGTGTACTATCTTTTATTTATTTATTTTTCATTTGCTCTTCTTTCTTCCTTTTAATATTTAGTTATTTGTCTGTTTTTTGTGTATATGCGAATGGGTACATGTGTGTCAAAACACACATGTAGATGTCAGAGAATAACTTGCAGAAATTCTTTCTCTCCTTCTTCCATGTGGGTTCTAGGCATTAAACTCAGGTCATCAAGCTTGGTAGCAAGTACCTTAATCCACTGAGCCACCTCACTGTCCCTTCCTTCCTTCTTTCCATTCTTTCTTTACTTTCTTTCTTTTCTTTTCTTTTCTTTCTTTCTTTCTTTCTTTCTTTCTTTCTTTCTTTTCTTTTCTTTTCTTTTCTTTTCTTTTCTTCTCTTTTCATTTCTTTCTATGGAGATAGGATTGCACTATGTAATCCTGGCTGACTCCAATTCACTATGTAGCCGAGACCTTCAGCTCAAAGCCCTCCTCCCTCAGCATCCCATGTGTTTGGACTATAGGTCTATACCACCATACTTAGCTCAATTTTCTACCCACTACCCAAAATAAAATTCCATTATAAAAAAATTTCAAGCACACAAAGAAGAGGAAAGAATTACAGTAGTAACCACTGCCTGGCTCCTATATTCAATTTTATTATATGTACTATATCACATGTATCTCCATCCAGACATCCCTCTAACCATCAATTATTTTTTTGTGTTTTGAGACAAGCTCTCATGTAGCCCAGGTTGATTTTGAATTTGCTATATAGCTGAAGATGACCTTGAATTTATGATCCTCCTGCCTCTACTTCCCAATTACAGGGATTATAGACATGGGCCATCACACCTACACTATGTGGTACTTGGGTCAAACCTAGGGCTTCATGAATGCTACACAAACACTCGACCAATCCAGAGGGCTGTAAAACTATTCTGTATATTCTAGTAGAGATATGTCATTACATACTAATCTAAATCAATTACTGGAAGTAAAAATTTAAACTCTTTGTACAGTATAAGCACTAAACATATTTTAACATTGAAAGAATGGTGAGGAGGGGCAGATCCTGAGGAAAGAAGAGCCCAGAGAGCGCCAAGCTATCCCTTATCATCCAGCAGGCTCACCAGGGAGAGAGGACCCTGGGCTTTGCCTTGGGCAAAAGTCCTGGTTGCACGCTGGTAATTTTAACTGGATTATTGTGTTGCTTTCTAGAGTGAATTCTACTGATGCTGGCTTGACATGAGAAATTGAAATAGAGAAACCGAAATGGTGTAGAATTACCTAAGACTGTAAAAATCCCTCAGACTGTCCTAGACTTTAATGTTACCAGCTTCAAAATATCTCTGGGCGGCATTGCTGGGAGGTGCTGACCTGGTTAGTCTACAGACTCATCCACATCTGCAGGACTCTGTGTGCAGAGGGACTGCAAACCTCTGAACTGGCCTGGCGGGGCCCTACAGCTAGCTACTCCCCTAGGCCTTCTGAGCCCCTTTGAAGACCTTGCCATCTAAGGAGGGGAAGAACCGGCAAATACTAGGGCTAAAAATGAAAAAAAAAAACATTTTCTCCAGGGTTAAGCCAAGTCCTGGGGTTAAGATTTGTTAGTGGGCCCACCTGCTATCTTTTTAAATAGATAAAAGACTTTTGAGTCTTTTGCCATGAAAAACTACATCCACCATCGCCCCTTCCACTCTCCTCCAACCCCCCTCTTCTTACCCCATACCCTATAATTAAAAAGGCTCTTTTCAGAGGGGAATACAATTCAAGCACAATCATTGTGAAAATGGTGCTCTATTTCTGTGGTTACTGACAACTCCCTTTGTATAAATCTCATTAAATCAAACCAGGGATTCCTGGTTGATTTTTTTTGTTTGTTTGTTTGGTTTTGATTCTTTTTTGGGGGGGGGAGTCAATTTCTTTAAAGAAAAGACTATGTTGATTTAAGAAATAATGTTGCAAATATTAGGTATGATACTACTTTGAATTAGAAAATAATATTATTTCTCTCAATGGAGCCGCTAGCAAATCAACCATGAAAAACTGATAATGGTTTTTGACAGTAGCATCTTTACCCTACCCTGCTCCAATTCTCTGGGCATAATCGGAAATGGAAACACACAGCTTTCTTTGATGAGCTATTTTATTTTCAGGTCTTTAAGGAGATAAATGAAACTCCTGAAGGTGTTTCTTTAGAAACCTTTTTCATCCTGTGCATCTCGGGTTCTTAGGAGCAATTTGCTTTGCATCTGATAGGGAAAATGATTCTTAGCTAAACCAGAAGTGATGGTGGGTTTTCCTTAAACCTTGAAAATAAAATGTGGGCCAGGGAGACAGATCAGCAGGTAAAGCTGCTTACCACCAAGACTGATGACCTGAGTTCAATCCCTGGGACCCGTGGGGTCAAGGAAGAGAACTGACTCGCACAAGTTGTCCTCTGACCCCTACATGACCACATGTGCACCCATGAGTGCACATACACACACATAACATAAAAAATTAATTTACATAAGAGCATGATTCTCTATTTTACCTAGGGCTAGTTGTGTTGGCTGCTACTTTTTCCCCCACCTTTAATTTCATTGTTTTTATTTCTTTTCTAAATCTTTTAAAGTCCTTCTCTTAGTTACTTTCCTTGTCTCTGGGACAAAATGCCTGGCAGAGGCAATGTAAAGGAGGACAGGCTCATTTTGGTTCATGGCTCAAGAGCTGCAGTCCGTTCTGTGGGCAAGGTGAGGTGGCCAGAGCTGCTCTGTCCATTGATGCCACGCTCACAGCATAGCTTGTTCACATCTTGGTGGTGGCAGACAGGAGCAGAGGGCCAGGGTCAGAACCCAAGTCAGGTGTAAGCTTCAAGACCTGCCCTGTGAATAGGAGGCGGTTAAGAGTAAGAACTGCTTGCTGGAGATCTGAGTTTGATTCCCAGCTCCTGCACTGTGCCACTCACAACTGCTTGCAACTCTAGCTCCAGGAGGATCCAATGCCTCTAACTTCCAAAGACACCAGTGGTTGTGTGCACATACCCACGTTCAGATACACACAAGAACTCATAATTAAAAATAGTAATAAAAATAAATTAACAAAAAAAATCTGTCCTAAAGGACCCAGCTAGGCTCCTTAAACCTTCCAAAACAGGACTCCCAACATGGAACCGAGTATTCAACTATGAACCTGTGAGGGGCATTTTCACGCTCAAACTGTAGCAATCTCTAACTGTACAAAGTTTCCTCTCCCCTTGTATTTTTCCATCAAAGGATGGAATACTTCCTCTTTTCAAATTCCCAAATAGACTTCTTTGGGCATGTGCTGTCTACTTCTAACAAAGGGCAATGTTCTGAGCCAAACATCCATTCTAGTCTCTCTGGCTGATGAATGCAGATATCTTTGTTCACTTGAATGAGGGCTCTTTCTTGATACTGTATCTAGTCCTAGTGGCTGATCAAGCCCCTAGAGGGTTTCATTTAAAGGTTTAAGGGCTGGAGACATCCTCATTCTCCAGCACAGGGAGCATCTGGGCATACAGATGCCTAAGTGGGGTGAGGTGGCGTAGCCCTGTGCCGCCAGGAGCTAGGAGGCTGAGGGCAGAGGCTTGAGAGTTGGAGGCCACTCTGGACTACATACTGAGACACTATCTTAAAAAACAAAACAAGGTAGTCCCAGCACTCAGGAGTCAGAGGCAGGCAGATTTCTGTGAGTTCAAGGCCTGCCTGGTCTACATACCGAGTTCTGGGCTAGCTGTGGCTACAGGGAGGACGTGTCTCAAAAAAAAAAAAGTGTGGGGGGGAGCTGAAGAGATGGTTCAGCAGTTAAGAGCCCTGACTGTTCTTGCAGAGGACCTGGGTTTGATTCCCAGGACCCACATGGCAGCTAACAACAGTCTGCAACTTAAGTTCCAAGAGAATTCATCGTCTACTTCTGACCTCTGTGAAAATTTCAAGACACAAGTGTACTTACACATCCACAGGAAATACACTCATACACATAAAAATAACAAATAAAATATTTTTTAAACATTTCAAAAAGCAAAACAAACACAAAAAGACATTTA
This sequence comes from Rhizomys pruinosus, assembly GCA_009823505.1. Taxonomy (NCBI): domain Eukaryota; kingdom Metazoa; phylum Chordata; class Mammalia; order Rodentia; family Spalacidae; genus Rhizomys; species Rhizomys pruinosus. Next base: position 1,346,107 of record VZQC01007422.1, on the reverse strand, counting down.
AAAAATAACACGGGAGCTAGAGAAATGGCTAAGTGGTTAGGTACATGTGTCCTGCTCTTACAGAGCATCCAAGTTGGCTCCTAGCACCCATATCAGGTGCCTCACAACTGCCTGTAATTCCAGCTCTAGGGATGCAATGTCTCTGGTCCCCATGGGCACCTGGACTCATGTGCACATACCCTCATACAGACACAAATACACATATTTTAATATTAATATATATTAATAAGCACTCAGGAAGCAGATTTTTGTGAGTTGGAGGTCAGTCTGGTCCAGGCCATCCAGGACTACATAGTGAGATCCTGTCTCAAACACACACACACACACACACACACACACACACACACACACACAATGGATGCCTGAGGACCTACAGCTGTTGAAACCTGATCAGTTATGCTTTTCAGAAGGTTAACCTTCTGGTAAAGTCATCTTCTGATGGAGATAAATAAAGCAAGCCTTAGCTCATCAACCAAAAATATCTTTCCCCTGAATAAGATGGTGAAGACCTAAGAAGACCTTGGGAGGGTTAGGAATAGAGTAAAAAAAAAAAGTCTCTCAGACAAAGGGAGGAGGGAGGAGAGAATGCAGGATTACTGGAGCACCCTTTCGAGATTGTTAGTGATTAGCGTGGTGACAATGAATATTTATGAGGGCAACACTGATTATTTTGCAGGGCTTCATTTGAATAATCATGAATATGTTTCCATGCATTTGCACCTAATGGAATAGTTTTCAGTTTCTCAAGAGCTGGGGAGAGAGTGGGACAGAGAGACAGGAATGAACAGTGGGGTCGTCACCCCTGGGACCTTTATCTCTGGGCACTGCCCTCAATACCTCCATCCTGTACTCATAGACTTTAGGAAGAACAATGTCTAAGATCATGTGCGGGGTCTCTGTTAATGCAGAGGTGGAAACTGTTTCTTCTGAATCTCCTCTGCCTGGAAGACAAGGGCATCTCAACCCTGTATTTCATATTTTAGTCCTTACAGTTTCCCAGCTGATGCATCTGGGTTTCAGAAACAGGAAATGGCTTTTCCAAGGTCATGTTCAAAGTTTACACAGCTGTCTAATGGTGAACTAAGGCCATTTCTTAGGTCTCCTCCAAGCGCCTGGGTTGAACATGTCCCCTCTGCTGGGGTCGGGCCTGGTGTCTGTCTATTGTCCTGCCGTAATTAGTAATGGGCTGCTCCTGTAACTCTCAAAAGCACAACTGGGGACGTTAAATGGCTTCAGGAGAGAATCCATTCATTGCTTTTATCTGTGGCTCCTGGAATAGTAACTTTTCTTGTGGCTGTGACAAAATTCCTGACGAAAGCAATGTAAGGAAGAGTTTATTTTGGCTCGCAGTTTGCGGGGACAGTCCACCATTGCGGGGACAGTCCGCCAATGGCTGAGAAATTATGAGAACAGAAGTGTGAGGGAGTTGGTCTCATTGTGTCTGTAGTTAGGAAGCACAGAGAGATGAATTCTGGTGCTCGGCTCGCTTCTCTCTCTTTATTCAGACTGTGACCCCATCCCATGAGATGGTACCACTGACATACAGGGTGATGTCATTAAGGAAACACCCTCACAGACACACTCAGAGATGTGTTTCCATGGTGATTCTAAGTCCCTCCAAGCTGACCATTTAGATTAAGGATCACAACTCCTAGCAGGATATCCGATGCAGATAAATGATGGTGGTTGTTGTGAAGGGATTAACGCCAGGAGGACAGGGTGGTAGAGGCAGGGACATACTAGAGGGAAAGGTGGGTGAGACGCTACCCCGCAGAAAGCAATAAAAACTGAAGAAGGCCAACCTAGTTATTTTCTACAAAGCATCCAGGCATGATTATGTGAGCAGAACATGCCCAGGAGAGGCGAGGCCATCTTGTGTCTGCAGCCAACCAGCCAGCCAGGTCCAAACTGCAGTTCTAGCATTTTCTGTCTCTGCAATTTAACCTTGGGCAAGCTCTATAGCCTTCCAGGCTTCCCAGTTGGAAGCTGGGCTGAGAGGTAAGGAGGGGTGTAGGTGAGGGCCTAGCAAGGACGCAGGCCCAATGTGTGGGAACGTCATTAAGCAATCCCTATGGGCGGGTGGGCGGAAGTGCAATGACACGGGACCGCCAGCTCCAGGGGAGCTGCGGCGGGGGAGGCGGGCTGTGACTCAGCTGTCACGGCATCCTTCTTGTGCCTGGCTACACCTGCCCCATCAGCCAGCCCCTCCTGCCCCGGAAACTTCTGAGTGAAAGTGGTCGAAGCAGGATTCCAACCTGGAGTTTATTTTCCCAGATTCTAAACCTACGCATCCCCCTCTTCTGATTGACACATTCTTTCTGTGGCTATGCTAATACCTCAGATTACTGTCCAGTCTTATTGGCCAGCAGGCTTGGGCTCTTGACAGGCGTTTTGCATTAGGATTTGTAACAGTTCACCTATAAGGAGCCATATTTCCAACCTTGTCTTTGAGTGAGTTCCTTCACTGGTATATCAGTCTGAATGTCCTCAACTCTCATCTGGGCTCATCTATTCATTCACCCAGTGGTCCACGTACCTATTGAAGATAACTATACTTGAGGGTTTACAGTGACTTTAGGTTAATTTTTTTGTGTGTGTCTTTTTTGAGACAGGGTCTCCCTGTAACCCCAGCTGTCCTGGAACTCACTATGTATGTAGACCAGGCTGGCCTTGAACTCACAGAGATCTGTTTGCCTCTGCCTCCCGAGTGCTGGGATTAAAGGCGTATGCTACCACTCCTGGCAATTATTTTTTTTAAACTGAAAAAATTACGTCTCACTTTCCTAAACTATAAAACTGTATGTTTGCCAGGCGTGGTGGTGCACACCTTTAATCCTAGCACTTGGGAGGCAGAGGCACGTGGATCTCTGTGAGTTCGAGGCCAGCCTGGTCTACAGAGTGAGTTCCAGGACAGCCAGAGCTATAGGGAGACCCTGTCTCAAAAAGTCCAAACCAAAAAAAACAAAACTGTATATTTAATCTCTCATTATGAAGAGTACATGAAATAATCCTTGAAGGATCAAGACACTCATGAGCTCTATATCGCATACTCAATACTGACCTACAAATCCATTTGTGGGATGCACGAATCACAGATAAGCATCCTGAGACAGTTGTTACTCTTGCCAAGTTCCAGGCACTGTGTGTGTGTGGGGGGGGCACATTCATGCATGTGAGTACAGGTGAGGTACACAAGTGCCATAGCATGCATACGGAGGTCAGATGATACTTCGGGTGTCCATACCTGCCTTCCACTTCATGTGACAGGGTCCCTTTGATGTGTATGGCACGCCAGCTGGCCTACAAGCTCAGGGGTTCACTTGTCTCCTGCTTCCGGCTCACCATTGGAATGCTGGAATTACAGAAGCTCTACTGTTTTGGGGATTCAAACTCAGGTCCTCACACTTGCATGGTAAGGGCTGTACCCACTGAGCCCTCTCCCCAGGTCTGTTTATACTTTTAAATTTTAATTTATTAATTTTTATTACATTTTAATTATTTATTTGGGGTGGGGAATGCCTGTGCATGCCACATGCCATGGAGCATATGTAGAGGTCAGAGGACAACTTACAGGTTGGTCAGTTCCCTCCTCCCATGTGGGTACTAGGGATTGAATTCAGGTCATCAGGCTTGGCAACAGGGGCCATTACCTGTTGAGCCTTCTCCACTGGGTCTGGTTTTGGTTTTTGAGACAGTTTCATGTAGCATAGGAAGCCTTGATCCTCCTACCTAGACCTTCCCAGTGTGGGGATTACAGAAATCTGCCATACTGCTTGTGGGTTTTTAATGGTGAACTAGATACATGAGATCCTCCCCTACGGAGTCTACAGTCTATGAAGAATGGAAATAAATAAGGCAGGGCTGGAGAGATGGCTCAGTGGGTAAGAGCACTGGATGCTTTGCAGAGGACTGGGGTTCAATCCCCAGCATCCATACGGCAGCTAACAACTGTCTGTAATTACAGTTCCAGGGGAATTCGACTCCCTCATCTGAACTACGCAGGCTTTGCACAACACAGAGGCACTTACGTACATGCAAGCAATACATGCATACACATAAATAAAAATTAAAATATTTTTCTAAAAAAAGAAATAAATAAAGCAATCCCAGTGGTTCCAGAAAAACACAGCAAGGAGGGAAACATGGAAGATTAGAGCTAGCATCTGGGAAGAGCTAACCCAGTGATCAATTCCAGTGACTCCAGCTGGAGGAAGCAGGAGCCAAGCCACAAGAAGAACCAGGAGTATGAGCTGGCCAGGCACAGAAGTGGAGGACCTAGGTGCCTGGTCAAGAGATTGTTCCGGGGCGAGAGCTCAAGGCAAGACTTTCTTCCAATAACAAAACACTGAAGAACTGTGGTAGTGTTCCTTGCCAGGGTCACAGAGGCTGAGGATATATATAAACTAGAATTGGATTGTATAGAGATAAGTCCTTAAACATTAGGATTTTATTCTGGGAGACTTGAGATGATTAGGAGATCTTGTTCCACAGGCTTGGTAAAAAATAGAACATGGACAAAGAGCTTGGAGGCATGCAGACATCTAGAACTTCTTTTTAAGATACTAGCAATTGGGCTGGAGAGATAGCTCACTAGTTAAGAGCACTGGCTGATCTTGCAGAGGACCTGGGTTTGATTCCCAGCACCCACACAGACAGCTAACAACTGTCTATAACTCCAGTTCCAGGTGATCCAATGCCCTCTTCTGGCCTCTTCAGTCTTTGCAGGACATTCGTGTACTTACATCGGTGCAGATGAAACATCCATACAGATCTAGGCTAACTGTGTGGCCTTAAACATCCAAAAAGAAAGTATAACCATAAATAAATAAATAGTAAGTCCTGAGAAATTGTATTTCGGGTATAAAACTTGAGATCTTAGTAAAAAGACAAAAGAACACAGTTGTTTTGCCTGTCTTGCTGGCAGGTGCAGCTACCCTGTGGCTGCCACTGCTTTTGCCATCCTTCAAAGACGTGAGAAGATACAGCTTTCAACATTCCAATATGGACTGAAGACTCATGTCTCTCCAAGAATTCTCCGAGCCTTCAGTGCCAGACGGGGACTGCTGAGACATCTAACTTGTGGATTGAGCTACTACTGGGGTTTCTACTTCTTCAGAGTATAGACTGCCATTGTTGGACTACCCAGGCTTTATCATGGAGAACAGTAGAGGAAGATCAAGACAGGACATGGTGCTTACTGGATCTCATTTGGTGACCATGGGAAGGGAAAAACCCAGTGTGTAACAAAAGGGCAGAACTGGTAGTGGTTTGGGCTTGCCAAGGAGGAGCCTTCAAATATGACATCTTTCAGCCTAATAAAGAAAAAAAATCATAAGCTGAAGATGCTAAAACCTATGATATATGTGGCATGCATATGTGCATACCTTGAGTGATGCATATTGGAAGGAATAACAACAACAACAACAGAAAAGACTGTGTCAAAGAACTGACTGAAACAGTGAACTTCAGCTCGAAAAAGTAAACTTCTGCATCGAGAATTTTGAGACTGAAAAAAAGATGAAAAACATGTTTGGCAAAATGCATGAGCTCTGGTGTGGGGGGCAGGGAGGGTGGCATGGGTCTAGATTTGATTCGTAATGTAATTTTGTATGAAATGCACCGAGCTTCAGTAAAACATTGGATAAAAAAATCCATACAAGTAAAACAAAAATAAATAATTCAAAAAGTACTAGCAGTTGAATACCGTACCTCCTGTGTGCACAGCAAACACTCTGTTACTGAGCTATAGCCTGGGTGGACTCACCTAACTAGAGGCATTCAGAGCCAGGGTTCCCAATTCAGTGGTAGAGGTCAGATCATAGTTCTATACTGCCTGGTATTAAATGCTGACTCAACTGCTCATAGATGTATGCTTGCAACATTTACTGTCTTAGTATCTTAATTTTCCTGCTGTTTGATAAAATACCCTGACAAAAGCATGTTAAGAGAGAAAGTGCCTATTTCCGTTCATAGTTGAAGGTCCCTTATGGTCAAGGTACCAGGAGCTCGAGACACTGATCTCATCACATTTACTATCAGGAGCAGAGAGAGATAACCAAAGGCATGCACGCTGCTACTCAGCTCCCTTTCTCCATTTATATACTGTTGGATGATCCCAGCCAGGGAATGGTGCAACCCACAATGGATGGGTCTTTCCACTTCAAATTAGCATAAAAAAGAATCCCTTGAAGGCATGTCTGGAGGCCCATTTCTGAGGTGATTATAGATTCCGACAAACTGACAACACTAACCATCACGGTCACTATCCTGTTGCTATAACAGAACCCCTTAGACAGAGACACTTTAGAAAGAAGAAAGTTTCTTTAAGTCACAGTTCTTGAGGCTGGAAGTTTAAGACTGAGAAACTAGATAGACTTCCTTTCTTTTCTTTTTTTGTCTTTTCGAGATAGGGTCTCCCTATAGCCCCAGCTGTCCTGGAACTTGCTCTGTAGACCAGGCTGGCCTTGAACTCACAAAGATCCGCCTGCCTCTGCCTCCCTAGTGCTAGGATTAAAGGCGTGCACCACGACGCCCAGCTGATAGACTTCATTTCTGATAAGGACCTTCTATTGCCCCATGAATGGTGGAAAAATTTAAGAACAAAAGGTCGAATGCAAAAAAGGGAAGACAAAAGGGGCCAGATACCTGATAACATCTGCTTTCTTGATAACTAACCCACCCTCCTGGGAATCCCATTAATCCCAAATGAGTGCAAAAACCCCTAAGGCCCAAATAACCATTATAGGCCCTGCTACCTCTCAATATAGTCACACTGACAATTAGATTGCAGCCTGAGAAACCACATCCAAATCAAGGCAGTTACTTAATCTTCTTTGCCAACTGGGATCATCACAGCATCCAACTTAGGGGTTTGTGTGAGACTGTGGGTGAAACGAGATATTACTTACAGAGTAACCGCAGACAACAGTGCTTTCCCAGCAAGCATTGCTCTTGCAATTCCCAGAAATCCTGAGAGCCAGCTAGTTAAAGGATAAGCCAGGAATGCCCGGGAGGGGGTTGGGAGGAGCTGCTGCAAGGTAGAGAGGGTTGGGTGTGGTGATGCACCTGGGAGGCAGAGGCTGGTGGATCTCTGTGAGTTCTAGGCCAGCTGGGATACAGGAATACACTGTCTGAAAAAAAAGAAAAAAGAAGAAAGAATTTTGGTTTCAGTGGCTAGTCAGAAAGGAAGTTGGGATTCACAAGATGGTTCTGCAGGTAAAGGCAACCGTCCTGCATGCTTGGTGAACTAAGTTCAGTCCTTGGAACCCATGTAAAGGTGGAAGGAAGAGAACTGACTCCACGTGCACACACATGTACATAGACAGAAACACATGGACACACACGATGAATAAATAATTGTTAAAAGCTTGGGCGTGGAGGCGCACGCCTTTAATCCTAGCACTGGGGAGGCAGAGGCAGGCGGATCTTTGTGAGTTCAAAGCCAGCCTGGTCTACAGAGTGAGTTCCAGGACAGCTGGGGCTACAGGGAGACCCTGTCTCGAAAAGACCAAAAAAAAAAAAAAAAAAAAAAATTGAAAAAAAAAAAGAAAGGTATTTTATTGGCTCCTCATGTGGGTGAGGCCCTGAGTTCACCCATTACAGGGAAAAAAAAAAGAAAATAGAAGAAAAAAAATTAATGAAATAAAGGATTCCCAGCAGGCCCAGTGCAGAATAGCCCAGCGTATAGATATGGAAACCACAGGTCCAACTTGCTCAGCCATCTGAATAATGCACCTGTTTTGACACTTAGGGAAGGGGACGGGACCCTTGAAATTTTCTTGGCAGGTTACCAGTACTGTTTCCATTTAACCTCTGTCTCAGGTCTCCTACTGAGTATCTTTTCCAGCATGCTTTGAGATGCACATTGCTTGTAATTACGCTATAGTAATTTTACAGTAAGCTTAAAGCAGATTTTAAGGGGAGGACACCCACCGTACTAGACAACTTATTTACATAAGGCCTGGTGCTGTCCACTGTTTTTCCTCCTACTCCAGGGAGGAAAGAAGAAAACTTGGCTTCCTTTTAGATGAAGACTCTTAAAAGTTCAAAAGCTGGCAAGAAGCATTTCTTTTTGTTGCTGAATCAAAACGTGTATCTTTGGGGCTTTGCCCTCTTCTGGCTTCCTGCCTCAGGAAAATGCCCATGAGAAGAATACCACGGGTCATGGGAGTTGCTTAGCTGAGTAAATAGTCTTGAGTGATTGGGAGAGAATTACAAAGTCTTTCCTAAGTAACCAAGTCAGACCTAACAATACTCAGTTGTCAGAACATCGGATGAGCCTGCCCTAACTATCACCTCAATGCCTGCTAGCATTTTAAACACTAGCTGTCAAGGGTAGTATTTGATGGACATAGTTTTGTTTCGTGGGTTATAGGGCAGAGCTGAGTAGCTGAGGCACAGCTGATGCAGTTGCAGGCCGGGAAATGCAGTGGTTCTGGGTGGGGAGTGTTTGACAAGACAAGGATGGAGGGGGGGTGCACTCTAAAAAAACAAAACATTTTTATTGCCAGTTTTACGACTCTATTCTGACTGTGTTGGTGGGATTTGTAAGCTGTGATTTGCCCGGGGTTTGGTAGTTTGGTGTGCACTGGTGGTCTTGATCCAGTGTCTGGACCAGAAAGCAAATATTTGTGTGTCCTTCAAATCCCCATGACAATTGAGAAATTTCCGAGGAGACAGCAGAGGCCAGATGGGAATGTGGCAGGAGCCGACTGGTTCTCACTGATACCTCAGCCAGTGCTCTACTTACTGCCTTGTGCTTTCTTCCTTCATTCCTCAACACTTGGGAAGAGACCAGACACTAGATGCTGGCCATTTACAGGAACAGATAGAACAAACCACATCTGTGCCCTCACAGAGTCTGCCTTCAAGTGGGAGAGAAAGGAATTAAATAGGCAATACTTCTAGAGTTGCAGGTATTGCAAATAAAAAAGATGACTAGTTAAATCTGAATTTCAATACACTTTTAATATAAGTATGATCAAAGTTTTGTTTGGTTTTGGTTTTGGTTTTGGTTTTTGGTTTGTTTGTTTCTTTTTGAGATAGGGTGCCCTATACCCCCACTGACCTCGAACTACTGGATAGGCAAAGTTAAGTCCTTTTGGACTGCAGAGCAGGGTCGTGGTGGGACACTTGTACTACTTGACAACTTACCAGATCTGGAGTGAGAGTAGGGATCAGAGCTGAGAACTCAGATCTGGGAGTCATCCGACTAAGCTTGAAGCCTGGAGAGCAAATGTGTTTCTGTAAGAAGTACAGATTTAGCAATGAAGAGGGCCAAAGATAGAACCTTGAACAAAATTTCTATTTCTGAGAGGAATGCAGAAAAATGAGCCAAGAAGAGAGACTGAGAGGGAGAGACTATGGAAGTCAGGAAAAATGTCACAGAGCTAAGGAAGAAAAAATGTCAGAAGGGGTTGCTACCAAGAGCCTCACACAGAATACCCCAAGGAGTAGCACCCATCAGATGAGTTATGCCATTTCAGTGCAAAATTTATTCTGGCCCACACAGGGGCCAGATGGTTTATTTCATGTGCCAAAGGCTAGAAGATGTTTTCCTTTTTAAAGATTATTATTATTTTTATTTTTTTATTTTATTTATCTATTTTTTTATGTGTATGAATGTACTGTCTGCATGTAGGTTTGTGCACCCATGTCGTGCAATGCTGCGGAGGTCAGAAGAAGGTGTCAGATTCCCCTGGAACTGGAGTTAAAGATGGTTCTCAGCCACCATGTGGGTGCTGGGGATAGAACCCGGGTCCTCTGCAAGAGCAGTCAGCACTCCCAACTGCTAGGCCATCTCTCCAGCCCTGAAGATTATTTTTTATTTATTTATTTACTTATTTATTTATTTTGACCCAGGGTCTCCCTATAGACCCACCTTGCCATATTTGAGTTGACTTACTATCTAGGTAGTCTAATACAGACATATTAGAAGAAAAGGAGAAGCTGGACATGGTGGCTCATAGCTGTAGTCCTAGGATTTGGGAGGCTGAGGCAGGATTGCTAAGAATTTGAAGCTAACTTGCCGGGCGTGGTGGTGCACGCCTTTAATCCTAGCACTTGGGAGGCAGAGGCAGACGGATCTTTGTGAGTTCAAGGCCACCCTAGTCTACAGAGTGAGTTCCAGGACAGCTGGGAGGCTATAGGGAGACCCTGTCTCAAAAAGACATAAATAAATAAATAAATAAATAAATAAATAAATAAAAGAATTTGAAGCTAACCTGGGCTAAAAGTGAGACCCTGTATCAAAACCAAATGAGAGGCTGGGCATGGTGGCACACGCCTGTAATCCTAGCACTTGGGAGGCAGAGGCAGATAGATCCTTTTGAGTTCAAGGCCAGCCTGTTCTTTTTTTTTTTTTTTTACCATTTATCATTTGTTTTTCTGGGATTGTGTTACTTCACTCGGCATGATGTCTTCTAGCTCCAGAGATCTTCCTGCAAAACTGGCCAGCCTGTCTTTTTTTTTTTTTTTTTTACCATTATCAAGTCTACTTTATTTCAGAGATGCAAGAATTGTTTAACATACATAAGTCAATGAATTTCACAAATTATATCAATAGACTTAAAGACAAAAATTACATCATCACCTCAATAGATGCAGAAAAGGTCTTTGACAAAAATCCAACATGAATTCATGTTTAAAGTCCTACAGAGAATTGAACTAGAGGGAACATTCCTCAACAAGATTAAAGCTATGTCAACAAACCCACAGGCAATATCATTCTAAATGGAGAAAATCTGGAAGCATCCCCTTACGGGGATTTTAAAATCAGGAACCAAGTAAAGCTGTCTACTATCTATATTCCTTTTCTTTTCTTTTCTTTTTTGGTCTTTCTGATACAGGGTATCCCTGCAGCCCCAGCTGTCCCAGAACTCTCTATGTAGACCAAGGGCCGCCTGTTCTACAGAGTGAGCTTCCAAGCACTCGCCTGCAATCTAGTGTTCCAGAGGTGGGGCAGGTAATTCTCTGACACACACTGAGTTGCATGCTGTCATATTCCACCTCATCTGAAAGAAGAAGAAAGAGGAAGAGAAGGAAGAAGAAGAGAGACAGGAGAGGATAACCCAGAAGTCCTCCACGCATGCGTAAATCTTGACTATCTGGCCAGAAGCTGTTCCCATGTGAGATGGGATGGTTGCTATGGACAACTAAAGGGAGAATATGGTTAGCCTCACAGTTTCTGAGGGTTCCCCCATCATGGTGGGAAAGGCATGGTGGAATAGCTCACAGCGTGGAGGGGGGCGGGGGGGGGGCATTTGGGGGGAGAAGCACTAGCTCTCAGCTGGCTTTCTCCTTTTTAAACTTCATCCTGTCCAGGGCCCAGTCCTTGAAATGCTGCATCTCTTTTCAGGGTTGAGTATTCCCACCTCGTTAGTCTGCTCTAAAAAGACCTCACAGACACACCAGACAAAGGCCTTGCTGTCCCCTGCAATGCTCCTAGGCTTCTTTTGCTGTTTTTTTGAAATGAAGTCTTACGAAGCCCAGGCTGGCTTCAAACTTGCTACGTAGCTGAGGATGTCAACCTCCTGCTTCCGCCTTCCAAGTGCAGGGATTACACGCTGCACACCAGACCCAGCCTCTTCTAAGTGATTCTAAACCCACCGGAGTTGACAGTGAATGAAGATTAACCATCAAACTTGGCTGTGGTGGTTACTACTGACTGTCAACCCGACAGTAGATGTAGAATCACCTATGAGACAAACATGTAGGTGTCTCAATTGGGTTTATTGGGGTGAGAAGACCCCCCCCAACTGTGGGTAGCACCACTCTTTGGTCTAGGGTCCCAGGAAGCATAAAAAGAGAGCTGAGCAGCGGCATTCATTTCTCTGCTTCCTGACTACGGAAATAATATAACCAGCTGCCTAAAGGGAGCACCTCTATGCTTTCTCCATCATCAGGCACTATACCCCCAAACTTTAAGCCAAAATAACCCTTCCTCAAGGTACTTTAGTCCGGCATTTTGACACAGCAACAAGAAAAGTAACTAATACAGAGGCCATTCCGAACCCAGCATGAATGTGCTGTCTTCTCTTAGTGATCTGACACTGGAACGAGCTCATTTAGGCAACATGCAATGCATTTTATTTCCCTAAATTTAGATTGCCAGAGAAGTGAAACTGTAGAGTGCAGGTTTTCACTATGCAGAACAGAACTGGGCTTGTCTATTCAGTCAACTTTTGGGGGGAGGGTGAGACAGGGTCTCTCTGTAGCTCCAGTTGATCTGGAATTCACTATTTAGTCCAGCCTGGCCTCGATCTAGCAGAGACCCACCCAACTGCTTCCTGAAGTGCTAGGATTAAAGAAAGGCATGCACCACCAAGCCCAGCTTCAGTCAATTTTTCTAACCCAAAGGGCTTTACATTCTTTAGAAAGATCCTAACCCTAACACCTTCAGTTAAAAAAGAAAAGAAGAAAGGAAGGAAGGAAGGAAGGAAGAAAAGACAAATGGGCTTTTTTGTGAATTTTTTTTAGAAAATTGCAGGTTACAGCTGACAGAAGAGAAATGCTGCTGTATATGCTTAGGCCTCCCACAGGATCCCCTTCCCTTCCCTCCTCTCCTCTTCCTTCCCCTGCCTTCTGCTCCCTTCTTTCCTCCTTCCTCTTCCCTTCTCTCCCCTCCCATCCCCTTCCTTTCCTCTTAATTTTCCCCATCTCTCTATTCTGTTTCAAAAGAACAGTGAATTATCCTAGGTCCTTTGCCATGACCTAGCTGGCAACCATTATGTGCTGCAGATATTTGAACAGCCAGCTTCATCTTCTAAGCACAGCCAAGGGGCTTTCCTCCAGGGACTGTTGAAGTCTTATCATTTCCCTCCTCTATAAGAAAAATAAGTAAAATTAACTTCACTGATACCACCCTCCCTGTAGCAGCTTATCTGTGAATGAATGTTATTTTGTGTATGTTGAAGTTTCTGTCACTTAAGCTCCCCACTGCCACCCCCTACCCCCACCCTGCCCTGGGATAGGGTCTCACTATGTAGCCCTGAGTGGCCTGAAACTTGCTGTATAGTCCAGGTTGCCTCAAACTCACAGGCCTGCCTCTGCCTCTGGTTGCTGGGACCATGACAGGCCTTAATCTCAGACTTTTTATTCCTGTAGAGAAGAGGCTTCATTAGTGGCTATTGCTTCTGTTGCTGTCATTTTTGTTTTTTTTTTTTTCCTTGCTGCTGAAGATTGAACCAGGTCAATGCAGGCCTAGGAATGCCCTCTACTTCTGAGCTATACCTTCAGGCTAAGGGTCTACATATTCTTTTAATTGTCATATAAGGCAGGTATGATGATACACATATCTATGATACCAGCACTGGGGAGGTAGAGGCAGGAGGATCAGGAGTTCAAGGTTAACCTGGGATACATGAGACCCTGTCTTATAGAACGGGGGTTGGGATGGTGGCTGGAGAGATGGCAGTTCCCAGCACATACATGATATTAAACACCTGTCTTTAATCTCAGTTCCAGAATCCGAAACCCTCTTCTTGCCTCCATGGGCACTAGGTGTGCACATAGTGCACTAGCATATGTGCAAGCAAAACACTCATATACATATAAACTAAAAAGAAAATCTTTTTTTTAAAGTCACATAATATTTGGATTAAAGAAATAATTTAGGCATAGTAGAATAAAATAGTAGAATAGCTGCATTCTTATTTCTCACCAGTTGAGCCAACCACTCATACTGCAATTTATTCTAATCCTTGTTTCTTTAAATCTATAGCAATATTTTCTAGGTATCGTCCAGTTTTTTGCTGACAAATAGGCATATTTTACTTAGAGCTGTAATTTCAGGTTATTTTTATGTTCTAATAGCTTTATTTCCATGTAGATATGTTATTATTTCATGTGTATATGTATTATATGTGCATGTTCATGTGGTTGTATTCATGTACATATGTGAGTGTGCATGTGTGTGGATACTGGAGGTGGATGTCAGGGCTGGGTATCTAGATTTCTTGCTGAACCTGAGCTTATCCACGTGTTAGGCTGGATGTCCATCAAGCCCCAGGGATCTATCTCCTAACCTTCCTTGCTCCCTTCCCAGAGATTACAGCTGTAGGGCACAGAACCCATCCTGTATGGCACAGAGCCCATCTTTTTTTTTTGGTCATTTTGAGACAGGGTCTCCCTGCAGCCCCAGCTGTCCTGGAACTCACTCTGTAGACCAGGCTGGCCTTGAACTCACAAAGATCCGCCTGCCTCTGCCTCCCAAGTGCTAGGATCAAAGGTGTGCGCCACCATGCCTGGCTAGAGCCCACCTTTTATGTGGGTACTGGGAGAACGAAACTCAGGCCCCCCATGCTTGTGTGGCTGACACTTTACAGACTGCACCATTTCCCCAGACTGTTTAGCATTTTTTTTCAAATTTATTATTCTTTTTTTTTTCTTGTATGTGTATGAATGTACTGTCTGCATGTAGGTTTGTGCACCCGTGTCGTGCAATGCCGTGGAGGTCAGAAGAGGGCGTTGGATTCCCCTGGAACTGGAGTCAAAGACAGTTCTCAGCCGCCACGTGGGTGCTGGGGATCGAACCCGGTTCCTCTGCAAGAGCAGTATGCGCTCTTAACCACTAGGCCATCTCTCCAGCCCTTAGCATTTTTTTTAAAGCACCTCTTCCTTAGAGAACTCCAGGTGTGGAGTGCAGTTCTGTAACCCTAACACTTAGGAAGTGGGGGTGGGAGAACGGAGAGTTGAAACAGAGCTACACGGTGAGACACTGTCTCAGAAAAAAACAAAACAAAAAATTCCAGAAATAACTGATGTTTCCTTGGTGATATATGGCTTTCGGTCTTCTGATGAAGGAACATAAAAAAAAAAAAAAAAGACTTCAAATGTTTATCCAAAAGTTTAGCAGAAAATTGTAAGCTATTTGATTATCTTTGATCTTTAAATGCGACTGGAGGAAAAATTCTCTATAGGTGCTAATCTTAATGTTCTGAACACTTAATTTTTAAATGTCTTGCTAATTGTGATGGCATGGGGAGTGGGGTTAGGGAAGACCCAGTATGACCCAGAATGCCATCATCCCTGTCCACAATCTCCTTGTCTCATGGGGACAGTCATACGAAACTTAAATAGCGTGTAAAAAGGCAACCTAGGAATGCATGCCATGGGTACTGCAAAGGGCTTCTCTGAGTGAGTGACGTACTAGTCCTAAAGATATATAGGCATTAGTTGGACAAAGGAGTCTGGAGAAGGCAGGAGACTCTTAGAAGGGGCGACATGCAGAGGCATGACAGCAAGAGGAAGCAGGTTGGAGAACAAAATGTTCACTAAGCCTGAGTCTTACGATGTGAAGGGAAAAGGCAAAGAAGACTGGCAAATAGCTCGAATGACAGAAAACCTTCCAAGTCATGTTTAGAGAGTCTGGATCTCATTCTTAGGCTAATGAGGAGATAGATATACAAAGGTCTGGGCCAAAGGGATGACAGGATGCTGTCTTTAGAAAGACTCCTAGAATTTCAGTATGGAGGATGTAACAGAAATTAGCCCAGTTGGAGACCAGTTAGTGACCAGATCTAAACTGATTTGAGGGCATGGAGGTTGAGGGTAGGTGATGGACATGGGAGGATCGTGAGTACTTGGTAGGAGGCAGATAGAATCCTGACAGCATATGGTGACAGAGGGGATGAGGGGGATACTGGCTACTTTTCAGTGAGAACAGTCTCTGAGGAGACGGATAAGGGCTGGTGAGGGGCTTGGGCTGCAATACCTGGAAATAGGGACCTAACAGCCTCTGAATACACACACTTGCGAGGGAGTAAGGACGTGGTTCATCTACAATGTTTTGGTGGCTGGCCTCAATGGACAGGTCTTCTAGACCTGGATGGCCTCCACAGGGTGGACACACGGAGGAGGCCAAGCCTTTCTAGCACTGCAGTACCCAGACTTTGGCTTCTCCTGGGGATGCATTTTTCTCTTGGTCCAGACATTCCCTTAGAGCTGTCACTAGACAGTAGCCATGGGAATGTGCAGAAGGGACTCTGCAGCAGGCTGGAGAGAGAGCTTAATGGTGAAAAGTACTAGCTTCGAAGGCCTGATGCTCCAGATTTGAACCCTGAAACACTCACTAAAAGGCTAGATGCTGTTGTGCGCATCTGTAATCCCAGTACTCCTAACAGTGAGATGGAAGGCGGAGACAGAGAACTGGTCAGAAGTTCAAGGACCAGACAGCCTGGAGTACAAAGCACAACAGAAATCTGTCCCAACAAGGTGGAAGGAGAACTGACTACTCTAATCTAGTCCTTTGACTTCAGGTACTCACCGCCCTTCTGGTGAAGATGTGTACCCTAAGAGACTTTATGTTTAACTGGGGGCATATTTACTTTTAGCTGCCTGTGGATCTAATTAGTTTATGTTACCCATGGGGTATGCAAAACACTGTTACATCTGCAGATGGTGTGAAGTAAGAAGGATGGTTAAGAAGACACAACATGGTACCCAGGCAACCTCTCCACTGCAGGAAGCCCACCCATGAAATCCCACCTTGGAGTCTCAGGCTTGAGCCTTGGGAAGCCCCTGCAAAGGTCCCAGGGTAGTGGTGCTGGTGGAGATGGGGGAGGCTCTTAAGGGATGGAGTCTCATGGCTTTTCCTTTCCTAGTCCTCTCTTCCTTCTCTTTCCCTCCTCCCAGACCCAGAAGTGGACAATAATCCTGAACACTTTCCTGTTACAGAAGTCAGGTGCAAAGAGTTACTGGCTATTGGGTCAGACAAGGGTTAGGAAATCTTAGAAAATTTCTCATAGATTTCTTCTTTGGAGCATAGTTTTTGAACAAGCATTAACTTTTTTCCAAATCCCATGCTTCTAGTTCTCCTTTGATTCCTGAAGGTATGGCTCCTAGACAGCACCACTTTCTTTTGTTCCCAGCCTGCTCTTTCCAAGGATAAGGCCAGCTTTCTAGCATTTAGGCTAAGAGACAGCAGGAGGTAAGAATGAATGGACCTAGTCAGTACACAGGATCTAGCAGGTCATTTAAGTACTCAGGAGTCTCCTAAATAATGCCCTCCTCTAAGCCCCTCCCTCCCCCTTCAGTTCTTGAGTGAAAGGCCTTTGCAGAGTTTTTAAAATGAAGCTCAGAAAAGGGAAGGTTTTGCTATGGAGTCTGAAATCACTGACAAAGAGAGAGTCCATTTTCAGCCCAGTTTTAGTTGCTGATAACACTGAAAACATGGTTAGGATTTCTTTCAATGGTATGTTTTTGGAAATATATATGAAAAAAGTCCCAATTCTATCAATAGTTTGCTGTTCTTAAAAAGAAAATTTCCTTCTTTTTAAAAAAAATGGCCATTCTGCTATAAATCTTTAAATTACTACTCTAGGGTCAGGCATTGTAACAATTCCTTTAAAAACATGCTAACAAATATAACATGCTAAACCTTCTACAAACACCTAGGCCTAGCTTGATTCTGAGCTAAAAAAATATGCAGCTCAAGACCTGGGGCAGCATTTGAGGAGTTAGTTTGCAGGGCTTTGATGATGAGATAAAGAAATGTTTTTCTCCACAACCCCCTTCCTCCAGGAATACACCTTTTGTGTGCTTGGCCTAACAAAGGAATTTCCCAATTTCTGAGTGGAAGGAGGGGATCTATGGTAGCTACAGGCTTCTGCAAAGCCGGCTTCCAACCACAAAAGATTAAGTAAAAACAAAAACAAAAGAACCTGGGATTTTTTTGATGCACTGATTGCAGGAAAAACCAAGACACTGAGAGTTAGCAATAAAAACAGCAATAACAAAATCCCGAAGGATTTGGTATTCCTTTAGTTTCTATTTGGCTAGAGGAGCACATGTTTTCTTTGTTCTGCTCTTATCTACTGTACTCAGATAATAGTTTTATTTCATTCTTGTAGGTAAATTACTATTTTATTGTTGCTCAAAGCAGAACTGTATACAAGGTAGCCTTACATATGTAGAATACTAGAACACCCCTTTTTGTATTGATTGTTTTACAAGAGGGGTAGTGATTTTTTTTTTTAACTCAGAAGCTGTCTTTTTCAGCTGTGACATGTAATGATTTTGCAAAATTGGTTCAGAGGGGTGCTTTGTTTTTAACTATTGGTCTACCTGGCAAAGGGGTTTTTCTGAAACCCTCATTGTAAAAATAGAACCGAAAGAATTAGCCAGAAATGGTTCTTTAACTTTTTAGTTGTTTCTGGTATTTAAAAGGAGATGCAATGTTAGCTCTTGTCCCTTGTGCAACCAATGAGTGGGGCTGTGAAGCCCAATCACCCCCACCAAGGGTTTGCTGAAAACACTGGGCTTGGACAGAGCCCAGCTCACCACCTTTGGTACCGTGAAGCCACTAGGCAGTTGCCTAGCTGAAGACTCCTAGGACAAGCAATTCAGACTTTGGTTTTGGGGGTACAACTCTTGTAACCATTGAAGTGCTGCTTTGTTGTGCTTTCAGCTGTAGGTCTGGAGTGGGGGAGGGGTAAGAGAGCATTTTAAGTAAACAAAGATTCCAAATCAACCTGGGGTTTCTTTATGGTATCTACATGATCAAATTCCATATAACGTAACAGGGTAACCTACCAAGATCTCAAACTAGCAGGTCCTCCTATTCTCTAATACACATAGTTTTTAAAACACGCATATTAATAAAGGCCCACCTTTAGAAGAAAAAGTTTTCCTTTCAAATGAAACCAAGCCCAGGTAAAGTTGAAACTCAACACACAGAATACTGGCATTGTGTTCCGGCTCAGAGAAGATGAGAGTTTCAATTTCATCATCTTGTAAGTCTGGTAAAAATGTGTTGCTGTGGTTGGCAAAATCTGCAGATCACATAGGTCTTTCTAAACGTGTGCAAATATGTCGATAATGCATTCCAGCTTATGAGTGTCTCCACACAATCACCGTGTGAAACTAAAGACAACTCTTATGTGAAACAATTCAAGTCATCTGCAGGAAAAGTCTTAAGCAGCAAAAGAGCTTTTAAAATTCACACCCTACAGTGCCCTATCACAGACAACAATGGCTTCCTCAACGGAAGTTAACGTAAGAGAAGATCGCTGAGATTTAAAAAAACAACTCTGCACACTTTGCAGACATTAATCAGTCTAATTTAAAACAAAACACAGAAATACGTCTTATGCTGGGAGTCTTCAGGGCTGCTCCAGTGAGCGCATTGTCTTCAGAGTCCAAGCAAACAGAAGGGGGCCTTTTTAGGAGGTAATGGTGACATTTTTTTCAGCTCCTTCCATTTTGTCCTACTTCCAGTCACCACAATTAGCTCGACATGGAGGTTTCTCTCTCTCTCTCTCCCCATCTCTCTCTTACTTAAAAAAACACACTTTCAGCGGAGTGCACGTCTGTGCACAATATGGGCACCAGGACACAGGGCTGGAAAACATCATACTTCAGCTAGAATGGAAGGAACTGCATTGTTTCCCTCTCGGATGGGTTGTGATTATCCCCCTTCGTGGCCTTTAGCTGGGTTTATGTATGTATCTTTTTGCGTGTGTTCTGTAAGCCATGACCACCTGCTGTATGTACAATCCGTGCTTGTTACATTTGTACACCATCTCCCTTATAGAATTTAAAGACCTAGCTATTACATCGTGTTTACTCAATATCATTCCCCCACTTAAAAAAAAAAAAAAAAACCTACATGAACTGAACATGCCATGCTTCAATCTGGCCCCAGTGGCTTTTTCTCTGAAAGCAAAACGTGTGTCTTTTCCACCAGGGCTTTCTCCCCACCCCAGGGGTGTCTTCCATTCTTTTGTGGCTCAGTTTAAGGCGAAAAGGGCTCCAAACCACTAACTAACCAGAAGAGAGCCCTTCTTCCACCTCCTGGGAGAATTTCAGATTTAATTTATCTGAAGATAGCGTGCTCTCTTCTTACTTATTTGCCACCATTACGAGGAGAACAGCACAACCACCACCTTGGCTTCAAGATCCTGGGTAGAGAGGCTCACGGGCATTTTTTCAACCATCTTTGGCGAGGCCTTGCTTCCTTCCACTCGAGTAAGTCGCGGCTTGGGGCCATGGAAAGGACTGGGTGAGAGTCTCAAGTGTCGTTTGAAAAGAGAAAAAGGAAAAAAGAAAAGCAGCCCCCGCTCGGTCCCCTCCCCAGCACCAGCACCCCCGGCTGGCTCCGGCCCGGCCGAGCTGCGGGCCGGCCAGCCCCATCCCGCGAGGGCCAGGCGGCGGGGCGCCGGGCTGCAGCCGCGGCGGGGCTCCGGGCGTCGCCGGCCGGCCGGGGCTTCGCGCTCCGCCGCCCGGCTCCGAGCTCCCTTCCCCCACGGCCGCCCCCTCCCCCTCGCCCGCGCTCCCTTTTGTTCGCTCGCCGCCCGGGCCGGCCCGAGCCGCCGCCGCCCGCCGCCCCCCGAGCCGTAGGCCCCGGCGTGGCCCGGGCCGCCCGCCGCCGCGCGGCCTAGAGCGCCGCACCCGGGGGAGCCGCGGGGCCGGTGTCCGGCGCACGGCGAGGCCGCGGCGGCGGTGGCCGGGGAGCCCGGGAGGCGGCGGCGGCGAGGCCGCGGCACCGCACACGCACACACAGACCCCGGCAGCGGGAAGGCGGATGACACGCCCGTAGCATGGAAGCCACCGCCGCTGCCGCCGCGGCTCCGACGACAGCAGCAGCAGCCGCCGCAGCAGCAGCAGCCGCCGCCGGCGGCGCCGCGCTGAACAAAGGTCATCCGAGCTGCGGCCCAGACGCCCGGGCTTGACCGCTGCGAAGGCCGAACCCGGGCCAGGGGGTGGGTGCGCGCCTCGGGGCCGGGGGCGGCCGGGGCGAGCGAGGGGCGCGGGTGGGCGCTGGGGACAGGCGGGGGCGTCGGGCCCCTCGTGCCACCCCTGCGGGTCGGGGCGCGCGCGCGAGGCGCAGGCCCCTTGGCCTGACTGCAGTGGCCTGTCCCACTCTGGCCTTGGGGACAGCTGGCCTGGGCGCCCCGGCTGGCCTCCTTGAGGGGGGGCCCGAGAAAGGGCCGGTTTTGCTAGGCCCCACCGGCGTGGAGAGGGGGCCACGTGAGCGCGGGCTCTCCTCCCCTCCCAGAGCTGGCTGCGCACAGATGATTTTCCCAAGGCCTCGGTGCCCCCTCTCCCCCACTGCCCCTTGACTTGTCCCCCCACCCGCCCCACACATCACCAGTGTGCTACCCCGAGGTGAAGGGATTTGGACTTCTCCCCCCAGGTGCTTGAAAGAAGAGAAGGTTGGAGAAGGAGGAGGAGGAGACTGGGGGGGCTGCTGGTGGTGGTGGTGACAGGGCTGGGAGAGAGAGGAGAGGGACGGAAGGGAGGAGGGGGCTGGGTGGGGTGGGGGTGACAGGCAGAGAGGAGCCTGGTCAACAAGCCAGCACCACTCTGCTAGGAGGCCAGGCCGGCTCCTGCAGCCGATGCATCCTGTGTGAGGAGACACACATAGATTGCTTTCTTGGGGGCTCTTTGTCAGCCACCAACACAGGGAACACACACTGACACACACGTACACAAAGATCTGAGCCAGGTTGTGGGAGGTAAGTGGGGGAAAGAGAAGGAGGGGGAAACAGTGTCTGCGGTGGGCTTCAGGGTGGAGGGGAGGGGGGATGAGCCCTGAGGGGCTGTGGGGGCTCTCATGAGGTGAGCATTTCCAAGGCTGGATGCTTGTGTGGTGGGGGCACACACGATGACCTTCCTCTCCCCAGGAGACCCTAAAAGGGAGAGGCAACTCCCAGCGAGCTTCCACCCTGTGCTGATCATTTTCAGGGACTTGTTGGCAACTCAGGGAGGGTTGCCATAGCTTTTTTATGTAGGGTGACCAGAACCGGCTGAAACTGGTTTGAGGCAGATCAGCTCCTGAACACAATGCAGTCACTGAGCTACTACAGTGGGATAGCAGCTTCCTCCCTTCATGGCAGCCAAAAGCAGAGGAGCTTGCAGGAAGGTGCCATCCCAACACAGTATGTGAATGCACACTTAGACACCACACAGCACTGGTACGTGACTAATGGAGTCCTAAAAGATCCTGTGTAGAGCAGATGGGGAGAAAGGTGCAGGTTTGCAGGGTCTAAGATGACTTGGGCTTTTCCTGCCTTTTTCTTTTGCTTAAGGGATGGACAAGGAGCTGAGATTTATGACCCTTATTAAAGAAAAAAATAATGTGCCTTACTAGGGTGGGGACACTTGGTTTGTGGAACCTCTCTCTCTCTCTATTTTTAATGAAACAAAACCAGAATGAACTGATGGATTTGTAATGGTAGTTTGTTGCTGGAGAATGCTACTTTGCATGCCTTTTTTCTCTTTCAGGCTATGTTCTGTTTTGTGCTTTTCCTTTTAGAAGCTTCTAAAGGGTGTTGGGGATACTTGGGACTGTTATGAAGGCCAAAAGGTAATGATGTTGTTCTAGGAAATGAGCATAAATGCATTCCAGTGATGCTGTTACCCATACATGCTGTCTTTTCTTTTTCCTTGTAGGCCTGTTGACTGGGGCTGCTTTTAACCCTTTCATATTTGCAGACAATGCAACCGTGTGACAGTAACTGAACACTGGTCCAAAGTCTTTCCAAAAGGTCAAGGTTCACAAGGTGAGATATGCTGTTTTTAGCATGAATTTAAATATTAATTTGCAGATCCATTCCGACCCAGACTGACAGTGGATTGGTACCCTGGAGGTGAACGGGGCTCAGAGAGTGGAGACGAAATACCTTTCATGTTATCCGTGTTTAATGGGATTCTAGTGACTTTTTTGATGGTGTTGCTATCAAGGCGAGATCTGAATGCCTTCATTAAATCGCATGTGCCTGGGCATTTGGAAGAGTCAGGCCTGGAATGAGGCATGTTGAAAGGATGGTAGGAGGCAGGGCCTTGTGGAAAAGGTACTGCTTTGCATAACACAGAGGCAGTACACATAGAGCGTTTTTTGCCCATGATTGCAAGAGAAGAGAAGGCTTCACCAAATCGAAGCAGCTCAGCCATCTTTTTTAGGATTTGAGGAGCCAGGAGGTCGATTCATCTTTTGTTCATCCATCACCTTTCTTTTTCCACGCCAGCTGTGTTAACCTGAAAGGTTTTTCACTCCGACTCGAGTGGTGGAATGTCTTTTATTGATTTTGGGGGCTGTCGACGGTGAGTTCACCATTGGATTGTTTGTGGCATACATTTTAACGTGAAAATTCTAATGCAAGATCAGGAGGAAATGAGGTAGTCTGGCTTCATCTGTGCAGACGCTGTTAGCTCACAGCTTTACTGTAATGGGTGGTGGAAAATGTCTTAATGCCTTACTGTAGTCAGACTGGAGCTGGCATTTTTGTGTACCCTCCCAAACCAGAGCTTGGAAAGGAGAAGGGAAAGCAGAGGGTAGCAAATTAGTGAGGAACAAAGACTGTGGGAGCTTCCAGGGGAACACTAAACATTTTGCCTTGGGGTTCCTTGTGAAAAGAACTGCAACTTCCCCAAACAGGAAACCAGTCGCTCCAGAGTCAGATCCAACATGATCTCAGCAACAGAACTGGTTCTGCCTTTCTGCTGGTTTGGTATAAGTACAGTCAAGAGGAGCCCACAGGAGACCTGATTGCAAACACATTTTCTCCCTCACCTTGAAGTGCGTATTTTGGTCCTCTTTGGGTACAGCAGCATAATCTGTTCAGAAATGCAGAGGATCTTAGAAATGGTGAAGCTGTGCTGGCAGTTGGTGGGCAGCCTATGTAGTGATGGATGCTAAGAAGCAGGGGTTTTTATTGTTGGAATGGTTTTTCATTGGGCTGCAGAGGACGTCGCCAGACTGATAGCACTGGCAAAGGGGGACACAAGAGTGCATGGTTAGGTCGGAATTCTTCATGTAGTATTTAATAGAGATACGTGCCATCTTGGATAGATATACCAGCAACTAGCTTCCAGGATGGAACAGAATTCTTTGCAAATCACTGTGCTAAAATTGGTTTTCAAGTCTACTTTATTTCTAGTTGCCAGAGGTTTTTGCAGATGACTGTGGCAGAAATATGCTTGCAGAGCAGATCGGAGTCCATGTTGCGTGATGGATGCATTGCCCCTGTGTCTCTGGTGCCAAGTACAACTCAGATGGCTAATATGATAAACCTTAATTAGCTTAATACAATGAGCGGTTCTATCATTTAGTCCCTCATTCCTGTCTTTGTAAGTCAAGGATTTTTATTTAACTTTGACAGCTCGCCCCTTTTATGACTTTTTTTTTTGAGAGCGTTTAAAAGCCCTTTTTAGGCACTGCATGTCATGGAATGTTCTGGTTGACTCTCTTGGTGGTTTTCAGCTTTGTTCTTCTCCCTCCCCCCCAGAAGTCTCCTGAAAATAGCATTTGTTTTGCATTTAGGCCAGTCATTCCAGCTGCAAATGCTGCTGGAGGCTGGGGAGCTGGTTCGGCAGGCAGGCCGGCAGCGTCATGAGCTCATCTTGGATTGCAGCTGGCCTCAGGTGTTGAGCTCATGCTGGGCTGTAACAAGGTAGCAGGCCCACGTCTCCCGGGAGAGGGGCCCAGAGTGTTCTGGAGAATAAGCAAGGGCATGTTCCTTCCTGGGAGAGCCAGGAGGGAACTGGGTGGCACCCACACTGGAGCTGCAGCTGGCGTCTGCTTGCTGTTTCCCCAGGCGGTCTCCAGCACGACCTGCGGGCCTTCTGTCTGCAGCAGGAATGTGCGGGTTTGGCGAGAGCACACTGGAAAGAAAGTGTAACTGGGTGGTGATTGCTGGCTTGTTTTTATCCTCTGCCTGAAATTTACTCATATTTTCCATGTTAAGGAACACTCGATTCAAGGCTTTCACAGCCCAGCCTAACCTGGTTCAAGGTTTCATTCTGTGTTCATATTCAAATTCATTCTCTCTTTCTCTCTCTTGCTCATTCTTGATATCTTTCTCCCTTCCCTCCTCTTTTCTCTCAAAAACACCCTCCTCGCTCATCCTCTTCCCACCTTGGAGACAGGGTCTTGATATGTAGCCCAGGTTATCCTCAAACTTTCAAAGGTCCTCCCACCTGAACCCCACTCTGGGATTCCAGGCATGTGCCTCCACACCCAGCCCAGCCATGTGACTCATTTTTAAGGAAGGTCTAAGAAGGAGGTAGGCAACAGCTAAGCAGGTTTTCTGCTTACTCTCTTGGCTAGGATGAGTCAAGAGTATTAGGATTCGGGTTCCCCCGTCACCACCTGCATTGCTTCCTTTGACGTTCTTTCTTGGACTTTGCTGCAGAGCACAGTCTGTCTTCTGTGGGTTTTGAGTAACCTTGCCCATGTCCTTGGTAAAGTCATACCTTGCTGTGCACAGCTGGCATGGAGGTCACCCTGATGTGGAACTGTAAACCGATGCTAGTACAAGGTAACTGCAAAGATGGAAGAGCTTTTGCCCCCCCCCCCAATCTCTTCCTCATTACTCAGACTGGCAGAATGACACAGCATTCCACAGTCTGGTGGAAATCCACACCTGGGTGTTAAGTATGTTTTAGGGATGATCACTTACCAAGTTAGCATTAAAACATTTAAACATTCTAATTTACATCCACTGGCATTTACTCTGGGTATATAGTTCAATGGGTTTTGTATAATCATGTATCTATCACCAGAATCCATGCAGAATAATTTCATGATGTCAAAACTTCCTCTAGTGTTCCCTTTGAGTCAAACTCTTCTCTCACCCATGTCCCTGGCAACCTTCAGTCCTATTATAGTTACATTTAGCTCTGTCTCTATTGTTAGCATTTTTCTAGGATGTCTTTCTGATGGCAGTATGCACCTGAGATTTATCCTTATTGTTTTGTGAATCAATTCCTGGTTCTTTTTATTGCTGAGTAGTATTCTACTGTATGGATATACCATGATTTGTCTATACATTCACTATTTGAAGAACTTGATGGTGTTTCCAGTTTTGGGTGATTGTGGGTGAAAAGCTGCCACAAATATCTGTGTATAGGTTTTTGTGTCAGCATAAGTTTATATGTTTGGTAAAAACTTGGGATTATTCGGTACAGATGTACGACATTAGAATGAAAATAAATTCAGCTCACTGTAACTCACAGAAGAGAATCTGACCTTGACAACTACAGTTAAGACTTCCTGGAAAAGAGAGTTGGGGTGCTCTGAAGATGCTGGAGGGAGGAGGATGAGGGTAGAACTCTCTACTGGGTGGCATGCTTCATAGCCCTGCACTAATCAGAATCAACCAAAATGGAAACAAAGGACTACAAGTGGTAAAAATAGCCTTTATTTCTTCCAGCAATTGTTTTTAATCTCTCAAGACGCATTTGACAGTTTAATTTTTTTACATTTGTTTTCAGGTTCGGTGAAATACTACATAATAATAGAATTGGAATCTTGGGAAGTGATATCTAAGATCTTTGTTGAAATCTTGGTTGTATGTAAACAGCTTCATTATAATTTGATTTATCGACCCCCCCACCCCCCAATCTTGGTGGCACTCTACCTTTTTAGTTCATTATTTAGCTTTGATACCTTACCTTGTAAGGAAGTGACAAATATTTAGGCTCCATCATAGTAATAGAGTGGGGAGATTTGAAAACAAGAGTTTGTTTTTCTTTTTTATTTTTGAGATTATTTATTTATTTATTTATTTTTGGTCTTCTTGAGCCAGGGTCTCCCTATAGCCCCAGCTGGCCTGGACCTCACTATGTATACCAGGCTGGCCTTGAACTCAGAAAGATCTGCTTGCCTCTGCCTCCCCACTGTTGGGATTAAAGGTGTGCGCCACCATGTCTGCCTGAGATTTATTTTATTTTATTTATTTATTTATTTATTTATTTATTTATTTATTTATTTATTTTTTGGTATTTTCGAGACAGGGTTTCCCTGTAGCCCCAGCTGTCCTGGAACTTGATCTGTAGACCAGGCTGGACTTGAACTCACAAAGATCCGCCTGCCTCTGCCTCCTGAGTGCTAGGATTAAAGGCGTGCGCCACCACGCCCGGCTTTTTTTTTTAAGCAGTGTGTGTGTGTGTGTGTGTGTGTGTGTGTCTGTCTGTCTGTCTGTCTGTGCACCTGATGGAGGCCAGCAGAGTGTGCTGTATCCCTTGGAGCTGGAGTTATAGCTGGTTGTGAGCTGCCTGACATGGATGCTGTGACCTGAAATTGGGTTCTCTGCAAGAGTAGTACTGGCTCTTAAACACTGAGTCATCTCTCTAGACCTTTGATTTTTTGAGACAGCCTCATTCTGTCACCCATGCTCTCTTGGTCTTTAGTCCTCAGTGACTCCTCCTGCCTGAGCCTCCTGAGTGCCAGTAAAATCCCTTGAGTTCACTTGACGGGATGGGATGGGGAAGCTAAGGATAAAGTACTCTCTGGGCCAGGAAGAGTAGGCAGAGCCAGTGGTGGTTCAGAGGGGAAGATCTCGAGAAGTGGTAAGCCATGTTACCATGTGCTTCTTCAGCTTTTACCAGATTCTTCATTGTTTCTTAAGCAGCAGGCTTCATGGTGTGTCTTGGGAATGCAGAGGAAAGAGGAAACCAGAGTTTGGTGGGAAGCAGCCCACTGAACTACCTACCACAGAAAAGGGAATGGACATCTAACCTCAGTGTCAGGGAGGAGCCCTCAAAGATGGCCTTGCAGCTGAACCTGGAAAGCCCATGAGTATGTGAGGCTTCCAGGGCTCAGAAGAGTGTGTGGGTGGTGGGGCAGCCATGGGAAGGTACAGAGAGAGCCTGGGAAGCACACGGGGTGTGAGAACCATGCCGTTGCCAGTGGGGCAGAGAAGCCAGACTAATGAGAATCCGTACATTTCTGCTGACTTCCTTGAGGAGCCAATATTGGCAGAAAGATTTAGTCTCCATCTCCAAAGTCCTGTGGGAACACCCTGGAGGATGAAATGGAAGCTGTAGGCTAGGAGGTCAAGTGCATCTAAGGCTGGACACATTGGTTGTGGGAATGGCATGGTGGAGTGGCCGAGCAGGGGCAGGAGTATGCGGTGGTGGTACCTGATTTGGTGCGGGGAACACTAGAGCAAGAGGAGACCTCTGGAGGTGCCATCTAGACTCCTTGGTATCTGGCCCTTTCTGTTTTAAGATGGCCAAATCAAGATAGAAGAGATGGGAAGGTTAGAGGTGGAGGACCTTGATCTGCTGAGTGCTGAGTTCCGGTTTGGGCACAGTTGCCTCCAGAGGGGCCATTCGACTCTTAGTTCTGTTGATCTAGCTGACTTGGGCAGCTAGCAGTAGAGGACTTGTCCCAGGACCACCAGTGGGTGCCCCAGACCTCAGATAGTATCAGGCCTTCTGCCTGCCACATTTTTCCTACACATGTACTCTTGTGATAAAATTTAATTTATAATAACAGAACAGTTATAGTATTATACTGTAATGAATGTTATTATGGATTGTTTACTTCTGGAATTTTCTGTTTATTATTTTCAGAATGCTGTTGCATAACTGCAACCTCAGAAAGTGAAGTAACAGATAAAGGGTGACTACTATGATTAGTGTGGAGCAAAGACCACAGGAAAGGTGTGAAGAGGATTGAGTTAGGGGTTCCTTAGGATAACGGCTTGTAGAACAAAAGCCTATGTGTCAAGGGGGTTGATGAACTTTAAATTGTGAGGGCGGCTCCCTGTGGAGGCCCTGGGTTCTGAACCACAAAGGGGAACAAAAAGCTGGAGGGTAGCTGGGCGTGGTGGTGCATGCCTTTGATCCTAGCACACGTATGTGGAGGCCAGACGGGCTCCACTATCCTTTTGATGGAGTTTCCAGTAGCCAAAGCGTGGTTCTTACATAGTGATTCTCCGGACATCATGGGGCTATATGGACAGACCCATTTCCTGCGGAGAAACCAACCAAAAAAAACAAAAACACACAAGAAAGAAGACACTGTATTTTATAGCTGCTATTTCGGATACATTCACCAAACTGGTAACCATTGCTAGTCATAAGATAGCTGGGACCTCTGTAGTCACTGAAGTATCTAGTGGTTTTTTTTCCCCCCAGAACTTTTATTATTCAAATAAACTGAAACCGTGAGATAAGCCATCCACTGTCATCTCATATTGCTAGTGGGGGAACAAGCAGAGACCCTAGACTAAGGCGCCCAGATCACAAATGAGGGTGGAGGTGGAATTTGAGGCATACTGCTTATCATTTACTTGCTGGGCACGGATGGTATTTGGGGGAGTGGTGGCTCAGAGGAAGAGCTGAAGAGGCCACAGGTACCAAGTAGCAGAGATGCTGGTGGTGCTCGGGCAAGCTGATGACTCCCCTTTGAGGCTGCAGGGATGGGAGTTGCTACACTAACGGCCTTCATGGCTAGCCATGATTTCCTGACCAGACAGAAAGAAACATAGATGCTGGACCCCAGACCTGCTGTGGAAATAGCACGTTGAAAAGAATGAACAGTTTTTCTGGGCATTAGATTGAGGGCACAAATTGGAAGCAGAAAGGAATAGAGAGATGCTTTTATTTTATGTACTCCGAGAAAAGCAAAGTGAATTGAAAGTGGGATGAGAACAATCCAACCATAAATAAACATTCTTTAAAGAAGCCTTGCATCATCTCTTTCAGGCAGGAAGTTCTAACTTCTGGCCATTTTAGGTGGAGAGGGGAGAGCAAGTTCTGTTTAATCAACATCTGGAAACAGAAATGTAATTTTAGGCAAATGCTGAATGGCTTTCTTAGCTCCCTCACGTGGGCCGTGCCGAGCTTCCTGTCTCCTTGTTCATCTTTAGGACCCCTCACGCCAGTTTTGCATTGCTTTTTCCTTATTGGTTATCCCAACATAAGTTAGAGCTTCCCAGCAGCTAGAAATTTGTATACAGTGGATGGAAAGCATGAGCTAATCAGATTAACCCTGTCTTGGGGTACTCATCGATAAGCTGTTCTTTAACAATTCTGATTGTTTTACATAGCAGGAATAGGAGATTAAATTTGGGAGCGGAGATGCTTTGTGTTTGGTTAGCTCTAGGTGGTAAGGCCATGGAGTTTTTGAGATAACTTTGTCAGACTCGCTGAAACATCCCATATGCCCAGCCTCAGAGATGCAAGCCCACGCTGTACTGCTTAGAAGCTTGGGAACTGGACCTAATTACTTAAACTTCGAAGAATCCTTTTATGCGATGAATACATATAAAGTGTTTAGCAGAGTACTTGTAATAAGTCCTTCCTAAAACTGTGGCTGCTAATCTGTGTTCCCCGGTTTCCCTCCTTTACGAAAGTAGTATAATTTTGTTCTGT
Source organism: Rhizomys pruinosus (assembly GCA_009823505.1). Classification (NCBI taxonomy): domain Eukaryota; kingdom Metazoa; phylum Chordata; class Mammalia; order Rodentia; family Spalacidae; genus Rhizomys; species Rhizomys pruinosus. The sequence continues at coordinate 1,316,002 of VZQC01007422.1, read as the reverse complement.
TTTGGAGACTCTTGTGTTTCTTGTCCTGTCTTACCTCATTTGCAAGTAGGTGTTTAGTTCTGATCATGAAAACACACAGAATACACAAAATGCAGCTGCCCTCTGTCTAGCTATAAGTGGGTGGACCATAGGTTGGATGAGGGCATACATGTTCCCATGTGGTTGTACTTTCATTTGTAGTTGGATTTCTTTTTTAAATTCTAAAAAATTTATTATTTTTAATGTGTATGCCTTTGCGTATATTGCCTGGATGTATGTAAGTGCACCATGCAATGCCCATGGAAGTCAGAAGAGAGCATCAGATCCCCTAGAACTGGAGTTAATAGGTGGTTGTTAGTTGCCATGTGGGTGCTGGGAATTAAATCTGGTTCCTCTGTAAGAACAGCCAGTGCTCTTAACCACTGAGCCATCTCTCCAGCTCCTGTAGTTGGAGTTCTTGCCCAAATTTTTTGGTTATAACCTTGTACCTCAATTCTCTTTGCTCATGGAACAGTTCACCCTGATCATTGATGGACTGTATATATTTAAGGTTGTCTACTGGTGTAGTCTATGTTGATGACAATTTAAAACAGACCAAGACTTAGCTACAAAAGTTACTAAGTGCCTTTCTGTGGCACTTTCTTCTCAAGTTTATATGACATGACTACAGGTTAATATCTGCACACGAGCCATATGTATGATATGCACACAGGAAGGTGGGCTTGTTGTACATGTGTAATCCTAGCACTCAGTAAGTAGAGGCAGAAGGACCAGGAGTTCAGAGTCATCGCTGAATACATAGGGAGTTCAAGGCTAGCCTGGCCTTCCTGAGACCATAGAAACCAAAGAAGGGGCGGGGGGAGAGAGATGGGATTTAAAGACTTAATAAAGGAAATGTAAAATAACTGATTATTTTTTATATTGCTTATATACACAACTAATCTGTTAAATACAATTTATTATTATTGTTATTTTAGTGCTGTAGATTAAACTTAGGGCCTCATGCATTTCTGAGCACACAAGCATACATTCTGCCGCTGAATTATGCTAATCTCACACCACTTTTTTTTTCCCTCTCTAAAATATGATTATTATTTAAAGTATATATATGGTTTTCCTATGTTTCTATTGAACAGGGGTGGTCTGGAGAGTTGAGTGACTATCCGTCTAAATACGTTTAGTGATATGATTCCTGGTGCCCCCCATTCTTCACATTATTGATGCCTTTGAGTGTCTCCTTGGTTGGAGAACAGCATAGTGACTGTTTTGTCTCTTTGTCAGAGAAGCCTGTCCTTCATAGACTGAACCACTTTTTCTCTCCTAGGTGTTCATAATTCATCTCTGGCTCACAGGGTCTGCCCAGACATGCTGAGTTGGTATGAGCTCCAGAATGGGAAAGAAAGCATCACTTGTTGTAGGTTACTTGCTGGATGTGTGCTCCATGCCTTAGATTTGTGTCCTGTAAGGTATAACGACCATTTCCATTAAGAGTCAGAGCAGGGATGTGACTACCAGGGATTGACTACTCCTGATGCTCAGTTTGAACCAGGGTCGACTTCCCTAGTCCCCTGCTGTCTTTGCCATGTAAAATCTCTACCTGCTGATCTGTATCAGTCATCCAGGGCTGGGTGCCTAGTTGTCTAAAGTGCACTTATTACACTTTAATTGGTATACAAATCATGGAGAAGCCTTGCTACAAGGACCCCAATGATGCAGTGGGATGGGTTGTGCCAGGTTCTGCATTTCTGGGTGGCATGATGTCAGCATGCTGATCCATGGTCACATTTCTGTTTCCCGTGGTCTTAGATGTTGATTCTCTCCTTCCAGAGCTCTCTTTCTTTAAGCCTGGCCTGGCTACACAAGGATTTCTCTTTTGGCCTGGCATATGCTGCTAGCAGCAAGTGTAAGTGAAATGGGCCAGAACTGATTTCGGGTCATAGATGCTCAGTTCTGGCAGAAATACTGATTTCTAGGTATCTGGGATCAAGCTGGATCCTTAATGTGTTATTCTTCTTACTTCCTGCATTATTCCAGCTTTGATTCTTTTAACCCCCCCTCCACCCCTTTTATATTTCAGGTTTTTGAGACAGGATCTCATGTAGGCCATGCTGGCCTAGAATGTGCTATGTGGCTGACGCTGACCTTGAATTCTTTGATTCTTGAGTGCTAGAGTTACAGATATGTACCACCATGCCCAGTTTATGCAGTTCTGGGCACTGAATTTAGGGCTTTATGCTTACCTAGTGCGTATTCTGCTAATTGAGCTATATCCCCAGCCAATGCCTTCTCCCTTCTTCCTTGTTTGAGACAAGTTCTTACTATGCATCCTAGGCTGGCTTGGAACTCTGGGCAGTCCTACCTCATCTTCTGAGTGCTAAAATTTTAGATGTAAGCCACCATTCAAGCTCTGCCTTTGGCCCCTTGACACATGTAGTCTAATAAGGCAGAGGATAATTTTACTTCTGAAACCTCACCTCACTGCTGCACTGGAAAATGGCCAAAGTTTGTCTGCAGCACAGGGTAAGAGTCTGTCTCCAGTGAGTCCTAGAGACCAGCCATCCTAGGACGGTCACCTCAGGCTCTAGCCAAACAAGAAACTGAGTTGTAGAAGGAGTTGATATATTAGACGATTGAGCTGTAAGAGACTGGGTTAGTGGGTTTCTTAGTTTGGGAAGACACTCCAATTAACTTGATGATGGCAGTAAAATTGAATGTGCCGGGGCTGAAGAGATGGCTCAGTGGTTAAGAGCACCGACTGCTCTTGCAGAGGACCCAGGTTCAATTCCCAGCACCCACATGGCGGCTAAGAACTGTCTTTAACTCCAATTCTGGGGAATCCGATGCCCTCTTCTGACCTCTGTGGCATTGCACAACATGGGTGCACCAACCTACATGCAGACTCATACACATAAAAAATTAAAAAAAAAAAAAAGAAAAAAAATTGAATGTGCCACAGAAGATAGTTTGCCTCCATCTCTAAGGGCAGCCTGCCTTGTCACACAAATTATAGTGGAGTTTTATATCATATTGGACATTTTTGTGAAATATGAACCTGGGACATTGACATTGATTTATTAATTGTTGGCTAAACCTGTCATCTGCCAGTTTAGATCAGAGTACTGTGCCTGGTGTAGCAGGAGTCTCTGCTCTGGGCCAATGGGAGAGTCTGCTATGGGTCATAGATTGCTGAGAGGGGAGTAGACTGGGTTTGGGGGGATAGGGACAAAACTGGGGGTTACGGCAGCCCTGGAGAAAGGGAGCAGAACTGTGAGTGTCAGTCAGTGTTGTGGACAAGTTCAGAATGTTGTTAGAACAAGTTAAGCTTGGCTAGGGTATACCAAGAATTGTGGTATTCTAGGGTCCAGACTAGTGGGCAAACAGGGATTGGTGGTCCCTGGTGCAGTGAAGCAGGTAAGAACCGGGAGGGCATCGAGATGCAGAGGGCTTGGATGCATCAAAATGCAAGACAGGCAGGCGTGGTGGCGCACACCTTTAATCCCAGCACTCGGGAGGCAGAGGCAGGAAGATCTCTGTGAGTTCAGGGCCAGCCTGGTCTACAGAGGGAGTTCCAGGCCAGCTGGTACTAAAGATAGACCATGTCTCAAAAAAAAAAAAAAACAAAAAAAAACACGTACAAGACAGTAGGAACTGAACTGAGTGATGGTTGATGGGTGCTAATAGCAGAAGCTTCCTGGATGACCCGGAACAAGGAACTGAACAGGTGAGTAAGGGGGGCTGGTAGGAGGGACCATGTGGGGAGCACTGGATAACCGAATCAGAGCCAGGGTTACCTGGCAGCCTCCGTGTGGGATATGACAGAAGGTGGCTCATGGGGCAGAGGCGAGGCATGCGGATGAGACATTGAAAGACTAAACGGTTTGGTGTTTGTACGGCCACATGACAAAGACACAGCTGTGAAGCTGACATAGCTAGAGGGAGCTCGCCTTATGGCAGAGGTGGCAGTTGCCAGAAGCGCTTGAGTTCAGAAAGTCACCTGTCATTCTGCTAGAACTGTTTTCTTTTTTCCGACGCTTAGGGCTAAGCCTGGCTGTCCCACTGCCCTGTGTTTCTGTGGCCTCCTTTGTTAATTAGTTAATGTTTATTAAATTTTTGGAGATAGGGTCTTGCTATATAGCACTGGTTGACTTGGTATTCACTTTGAGGTGTTCATTAGCTTGGCATCCACCAGTCTCAAATCTGTGATGACTCTCTAGTCGCAGCCTCCTCAGTGCCTGGGTTATACTTATCTGCCACTGTGCCTGGCTCTGTGTCCTAATTTAAAATACGAGTATATACTTGTATACCCTCAGCTCTTCCACTTGTCAGGACCAAGTGTCTGAGTGGTCTTAACCTGCTGTAGCTGGGAGGGCAGGGCTACGGCCACTTCTAAATGGATAACAGTAGTGTTCACTGAGGGGGCCAGTGGGTTTTAGGACCCTTTTGCACTGCTCAGGGCTACTGCAGTAAGAGCCATAAAGGCACGAGCACTGGTTGGTTAGCCTTCTTCTGTCTGTCTGGTGAGTGAATCCCTTCTTCATTTAAAATGCATAGCTTTGGGCTGGAGAGATGGCCTAGCGGTTAAGGGCGCTGACTGCTCTTGCAGAGGACCCAGGTTCGATCCCCAGCACCCACATGGCGGCTGAGAACCGTCTGTAACTCCAATTCCAGGAGAACTCCAGTTCCAGGGGAATCCGACACCCTCTTCTGACCTCCGCGGCATTGCACGACACGGGTGCACAGACCTGCATGCAGACAGTACATTCATACACATAGAAAATAAATAAAATAAAAAAAAATTTAAAATGCATAGCTTTCTAGAGAATGCCATTGTAGGAGCAAGAGTAGGAGTCTGCCTTTATTTAGACACTGGCAAAACCATTATGTGAATCAGTCAAGTTGGTGAGAAATGAGCCACAGTTCAGCAGCTGAGTTTAACCAGCTGCGGCCAAGAAGCAGTGTGGGGGGGGGCTACCTTCTAAGATGGATGCTCCGTATTAAAGATTTTTTTTTTTTTGGTCTTTTTTAGACAGGGTCTCCCTGTAGCCCCAGCTGTCTTGGAACTCACTCTGTAGACCAGGCTGGCCTTGAACTCACAAAGATCCGCCTGCTTCTGCCTCCTGAGTGGTAGGATTAAAGGCGTGTACCACCACGCCCGGCTTTAAAAATTTGTTTTTTAAAATTATATATGTGTGTATCTATGTATTTATGTGTATTCGTGAGGTGCTCTCTGAGCCAGAGAGGGTGACAGTTCCCCTGGACCTGGAGTTATGGGCCATTGTGAGCCAACCAATGTGGGAAGATCAGTAGGTGCTCTTGGCTGCTGAGCTAGTTATAGTTACTCTTTTAAAAAAATTGTTTTTTAAAAACTTTTTATTTTTTATTTTATTTTATTTTTGAAGACAGGGTTTCCCTTTAGTCCCAGCTGGTCTGGAGCTCGCTTTGTAGACCAGGCTGGCCTTGAACTCACAGAGATCCACCTGCCTCTGCCTCCTGAGTGCTGGGATTAAAGGTGCGTGCCACCCGCCCAGCTAAAAACTTTTTATTAGTATGAGTGTGCTTGTGTGTGTGTGTCAGAGGACAACTCTGTGGAGTTTGTTCCCTCCCTGGGTTCTGAGGATTGAATGCTGGTTGCCCGGCCAGCTGAGTGATCCTGCCGGCCTCCTGGAAGGTGCTCTTGTTACTGCTTGAGACTTAGAGTTTCTAGTGTCGAGTGAACTTTCCTGCTTCCTTGTCTTTCAGTGTTCTAGCCACTAGCTCAGAGTTGTCGTGGAATGGCTCTGACTTAGGATTCACAGCTATTTATTTATTTATTGATTGATTGATTGATTGTATTTTTGAGATGAGGTCTCCCTATAGCCCCAGCTGTCCTGGAACTCACTGTGTAGACCAGGCTGGAAGTGAACTCACAGAGATCCTGCTGAGTGCTGGGATCAAAGGCTTGCACCACCATGCCTGGCTTAGCTTTGTCTTAGTTCATTTTTGTAACATCAGAAAATAACTTCCCTAGGACGGAATTGAATTTGCTTTATTTGTAACGCTGTTTTCTAAAATGCTCACTGGATTCTAATGTGAGGGATACAAGGGAGGAAAGAAAAGGTCATGGAAAGAGAAGTGTTAGAGGAATTGTGCTGAGGGACAGAAGTAGAAGAAAAGCGGGGGGGGGGGGGGAATCCAGAGGGAGATTATGGAGACACTTTATGCAGTGTGAGAAGTCCTGGGGTATGGCTGTCTCCCTGGTGGATTGGTTTTTGCTAAGAAAAAATGAGAGAAAAGCTGCAAAGAAACTTCATCATGGTGGGAAATTGCAGCTAAGGAGACCACTACGGGCACTTGATTTCTGAGTTCATAGGGCTCCCAGCAACCCAGAAAGATGGGTGGGTGTCTTATTGTCACAGAATTGAGGCACAAGGAGGATGACGGGGAGTTGAGTTGGAGTTGGCATTGGACTGGCCTTTCTGAGCCTAGCTCCAGTCTTCACTGTCTTAGTTCAGGAGCCAAGGTACAAGCACTTGAGTTTAGAAAATGAGTCTGTCACCTTGGTGTGGAGGTTCAACACTTAACAAATCACAGAGGCTGAGAATCCTTAGGAGTTTGAGGCCAGCTTGGACTACATAGAGAGTTCCAGAGCTATGGTGTGGGACCTTGTCACAAACAAACACAAACAAGAAAAGAGAAAGGTGTGGTGGTACACGCCTTTAATCTTAGCACTGGGAGGCAGTTCAAGCTTAGCCTGGGCTACATAGCTAATTCCAGGCCAGCTTGGCATAGTGAGACCCTATCCCAAAAACAGAGATAGAAAGAGAGAGAGAGAGAGAGAGAGAGAGAAATGGTTCAGGCCCAGTGGGTAAAGGCACTTGCTACCAGGCCTGACAATTTGAATTTAGTCCCTGGGACCAACATTGTGGAGAGAACCTACTCATCTACACACGTGTACACACACGAACACACACATGCACACATAATGTAATAATAAAGTATAAGAACAGAGTTGCCGGGCGTGGTGGCGCACGCCTTTAATCCTAGCACTTGGGAGGCAGAGGCAGGCGGATCTTTGTGAGTTCGAGGCCAGCCTGGTCTACAGAGTGAGTTCCAGGACAGCTGGGACTACAGGGAGACCCTGTCTTGAAAAGAACAAAAAAAAAAAAAAAAAAATAGAGTTTAGCCTGTAGTATTTGCTCCATAGTTGTGTATCTTGTCCTGAGATACTGGAGGGATTGTTTAAACCTGATGTTTAGGGTTATGCATGGGCACATCAGTGTACATTTTAAGCTTATGTAGAGCTGTGTGTATGTATGTGTCCATGTTTGGAATCCTCATAGGTACGCATAGTATCTGGCAAAATACCTGTCTGGTTGTTTGGCTAGTGTTAGTTTGGGGGAAGATTACATAATTTTGTACTTGACGTAATAATGGCTAGGCTTTCAGGTCTGATAATGAGTCAGAATGAAAATTGTTCTAATCTTGAGCGTTAGGATACCAATAATTCCAGCTGGAGTTTCAAGTTGAGCTGTAATGGCTCGGGTTACATAGTGCTCTAGTTTCAGGTCATTGAGGATAGGAAAAATCTTCATCGGTTTATTTCTTAGAAGACCTTACTCAGGTGCCTGTGTGCAAGGGCCTTAGGGATGTTATTACACTGACTTGCTGGGAATTCTGCGGGCCTATCTGCCTTGCTGTTCTCTGCTTGGGAGCCAGGATTGTGGTTTAGCTTTTTTCCTAGGCTTCTCTCTGTGCTGCTAGAGTCCTGACACTGATTTGTTTTGTTTCGTTTTGTTTTGTTGTTTGTTTTTAGACAGCATCTCACTATTTAGCCCTGGCTGGCCTGGAACTTACTTAGTATAGCCCAGGCGAGCCTTGAACTCACAGTGCTCTCTGACTTTGGCTCCTGAGAAGTGGGATTAAAGGCTTGGGCCACTGTGTCAATTTTGGGAATGGCAGGTATGGTAGCACATGCTTTTAACTCCAGCACTCAGGGAGACAGCCGCAAGTGGATCTTTTTGAGTTCAAGGCCAGCCTGGTCTACATAGTGAGTTTTAGGTTAGCCGGGGGCTACAGGGAAACCCTGTCTCAAAAAAAAAAAAGATAAAAATCAAAAAGCCGGGCGTGGTGGTGCACGCCTCTAATCCCAGCACTCGGGAGGCAGAGGCAGGCGGATCTCTGTGAGTTCAAAGCCAGCCTGGTCTACAGAGTGAGCTCCAGGCCAGCCAGGACTAAACGGAGACCCTGTCTCAAAGACAAAAAAACAAAACAAAAAACCCAAAAAACAAAAAAACCCCACAAAAGTTTGTATGTGACAAGGCTGGGATATAGCTCAGTGGTAGAGTGTCTTCCAAGCATGTACAAGGCCCTCAGGTTTGATCTTCACACCACAAAAAGCCAAAACAGAAAGAAATTACATGATTTAGAGTTTCTGCCGTTTAAAGGGAAAGGCCAGGACTCCCTCTGTCTTACTCTGAAGCTGGTGCTTTTGACCACCACAGTGGACTGTGGGTTAGAGGTGTCATTTCTACAGTTAATTGAAGGTGGGCTCAAATATTTTTGAGGTTCAAAGTCGCCACTTCTAGGCCAGCCAAGTTTCTCCTGCTGTCAAATCCAGGAGATGTTTCTTGCTTGCTTCAAGATGCTATAGAGCTCGGAAGAGCTGGGACCTCATAATAACATGAAGGGATGCTATGTCCCCCCCCCCCTTTTCTCTCCTGTGCCTGAGTCTGTAGGCATTTGCTCACAGAGCTCCACTTGCCTCTGCCTCCTGGGGTCGAAGGCATATGCCACCATTCCTGACTGAAGTGAGGTTTGGGGGAATCATTTCTTTGACATTAAACTTCGGGAGAATCATTTTAGAAAAGCATTTGTTTTAAAAAATATTTATTATTTATTTTATTTTATGTGTATGTGTATTGCCTGCTTGCATGTAAAGTGCACCTGTGTTGTGCAGTGCCCTTGGAGGTCAGAAGAGGGCATTGGAACTGGAGTTACAGAGTTGTTAGCTACCATGTGGGTGCTGGGTATTGAACCCAGGTCCTCTGCAAGAGCAGCCAGTGCTCTTAACTGCTCAGCCATCTTTCTAGCCCCAGTAAAACATTTTTTAAAAATTATTTTATATGTATAAATATTTTTTTATCTACAGTATACATAATGTACCATATGTGTGCAGTGCCCATAGAAGCCAGAAGAGGCATTTGAACCCTAGAACTGGAGTTAGACATGGTTGTGAGCTGCCATGTGGATGCTGGAAATTGAACCTGGGTCCTTTGCAAGATCAGTAAAGTGCTCTTAACCACTGTCCTATTTCTCCAGCTCCAAGAAAACCCTTTTATTACTCTTCCTTTGTATTTGGAGATGTGGCCACTTGTTTATTTCTGAAGTTGCTTTTGGTTGATGCACAGGTATACCTGAAGGAAAAAGCATGAAGCTGTTGGACAAATGGGTAGATAGCACCTTTGTCCCATTCTAAATCCAGAATGTATTCATTTTCTAAAACTAGCTCCCAAAGAGAATTCTTGCTTAAGCCTTCTTGGATCCACAAAGATGCTTCGCTTCTGGACTCCCAGCGCCAGAGAGGCTGGGGGTGCAGTGCTAGCCCTGGATACCATCATGGAGACTTGTTTTTTATTTTATTTTATTATTTTTTTATTTTTTTGTTTTTTTTCGAGACAGGGTCTCCCTGTAGCCCCAGCTGTCCTGGAACTCACTCTGTAGACCAGGCTGGCCTTGAACTCACAAAGATCCGCCTGCCTCTGCCTCCCAAGAGCTAGGATTAAAGGCGTGCGCCACTACGCCCGGCTAATCATGGAGACTTGTGCTGGAGGTTCTTACCAGCACTGGGAGGATCACAGGAGCTTTGAGAAAAGATGAGAGAGAGAGAGAGAGAGAGAGAGAGAGAGAGAGAGAGAGAGAGAGAGATTAATCCATTAATCCAGCATTCTTCCATTCTACACCCTTTCTTCGTCTGTTGGGTGGAGAGTTTGAGTCGGTGGTGGCCCATGCCTGTATGAACATTGTTCTAAGCCAATTGTCTGTCTTTGATGAAATTAATAAGGAAAGAGAGCGACTTGTGAGGAATACTTGGAAGGTTTCATCCATCTTCCACTTCATAATATAACAGCTGTTGATGAAATGCTGTAAGTAATCCTTTTGCCGCAGCGGCAGGCGATGTGGTGAATGATAACTTTTGGGATGCTCTCAGTCATGTTTATAGATGAAAGTACTATGGGTCATAATTCAAAAAATGGTTTTATTGAATGTGGCATCCAGTGTGAATTGTCTCAAGTTAACCACAGAACTGTTTAGGAGGATAAGAGCCATTGTGTAAATCTGTCTACTCTTCCCATTGGAGGGAGAGGTATGGGCCAGGATGGGGCTGGAGCAGTGGCTTGCCAGTGGCCTACATTAGGTATGGGCTGTGTTGTGGATGACCTAGGAAGCAGGTTTATTGTGACTTTAGGAGGTTGTGGTGTCTGTGAGAGGAGTACACTGTGATGCATGCAAAATGTCTTTATTTGTAGTGTATGTTTCTCAGCCTCAGCATTTCTGACAATACTGATTTGTTGAGATTTGCTGGGGGAGGGGGTCCTGCCTTGTGCCCAGTAGTTTAGCCATACCCTTGGCCAGGTTCTAGTGGTCAGCAATATCCACCACTAACTAGTAGCATGCTTCCTCCCCTATGCTACACTGGAATGTCTCTGGTCATAACTATCAGTGTAGAGTGGTCTTTCTTACAGAACTACTGATGTCAAGCCTTGAAGTGAGAACCACAGTTTGAACACTTTTTAAAAAAAATTTATTATTTTTATTTTATATATGAGAATAATGCCTGCATGTATGAAGTACACCAGTGTCATGCAGTGCCATGCAGTGTCATGCAGTGAGTGCCCAAGGAGGTCAGAAGAGGGTGTTTGATCCCCTGGAACTGGAGTTACAGGTGGTCATTAGCCCTCACGTGGGTGTTGGGAATTGAACCCCAGTCCTTTGCAAGAGCAGTCAGTGCTCTGAACTACTGAGCCATTTCTCCAGCCCCAATAGTTCAGTTTTTTTTTTTTCCTCTTTTTGAAACGGGGTCTCCCTGAAGCCCCAGCTATCCTGGAATGTACTACAAAGACCAGATTGGCCTTGAACTCACAGGGACCCACCTGCTTCTGCCTCCCAAGTACTGGGACTAAAGACGTGTGCCACCATGCCTGGCTAAGTTCAGACAATTTAAAAAATTAATTTGTGTGTGTGTGTGTGTGTGTGTGTGTTTGTGTGTGTGTGTGTGTTTGTGTGTGTGTGTGTGTGTGTGTGTGTGTGTGTGTGTGTACTGTGGAGTGGGTTCTCTCTTTTAACCTTAACTTGTTCTTGGGATTGAATTCAGATTGTCAGGCTTGCCTGGGGAACACTTACCCACTGAGCACTCTGTCTCTCCTGGTCTAAAATTTTGAGTGTTAGCTGGGTGTGGTGGCCTGAACCTTTAGTCCTAGCACTTAGGAGGCAGAGGCAAGTCGATCTCCCATGAGTTAAAGACTAGCCTGGTTTATACAGAGAGTTCTAGTTCTAGGCCAGCTGGGTCTATAGAGAGACCCTGTCTTTAAAAGACTAAATAAATAAATAAATAAATAAACAAACAAAATTTTGAGTGGTGAAAATTCCAGGTGAAGACCTCTACTGAGGGAAACCAGTAGGCATGACCTTCCCCAAGGAAGTCTAAAACACCTCCAGCTACCAGTGTTCTCTCCCCTTCCCTCTCCATCCCTTCCCTGCCCTCCCCTCCTCTCCTTTTCATTGAGACACTCTTCATCTCAAAACAGGCTTCTTTGTGCTGAGTATACTCAGGAATGAGCCACTAGGCTCTTCTGGTTTTGATTTTGAGGCAGGGACTTGCTTGGAGCCCAGGCTGGCTTGGAACTCAGATCCTTTTGCCTCCTCCTCTTGCATGCTGTGAGAACAGTTATTTACCACCATTCCTAGCTTTCATATTTAACAAAAAACCTTTTATTACATTTTCATGTCTCCATTTTGTGCATTGTGTGCAGGTAGAGGCCAGGGAACACCTTGTGGGAGTTGGAGCTCTTCTTCTGCCCTGTGGCTCCCAGGGATGGATCTCGGCACCTTTGCCTGCTGAACCATCTCACCGGCCCTCTTGCATGTTTTCTAATACTGGAGATCTAAAAAATGCTTGCAGATACTTTAAATTTAAATTGGAAAAACAAATGAGAAGAACCAGCAAATGCTACTACTGCCTGAGAGCATTTCAGGAGCTTAGGAGCAGGACTTTGGCAGGCTTATTCAAGTGACAAGGGAAAATTACTTTGAAGCTCTTGTTTCTGTACTCAAAATATCACTTCTATTTTAGGAAATCTATATTTTACTTCCAAGTAAAATTGTGGAGATGCTACTTAAAAGCACATTGTATTTATATGACAGCAGCGGAATGCTCTGAAGTCTGGGTGTGCCTCCTGGCCAGGAGTCCCCTGTGGGCTAGATTTTACTTATTATGAAATATTAGACTTTACTAAGTACAAAATGGCAGACCAGGAGTGTTGGTGCATGCCTTTAATCCCAGCATTTGGGAGGCAGAGTTGGATAGATATCTGTGAGATAGAGGCCAGCCAGGGCTACTTAGTGAGTTCTAGGCCAGCTTGGTCTACAGGGTGAGTTCCAGGACAGCTGGGGCTACAGGGAGACCCTGTTTCAAAAACCCAAAACAAAGCAAAACAACAGCAGCAAAAACCCAACAAAATCAACCCAAAAGGCAGTTTATATCTAAATGTGAAGAAATTTAGGACAATTTAATTTTTTTCATTGTGAGGCAGTATGAAAACCCACTTAAAGCAGGGCTTGGCTGAATGTGGTTACCCATGTTTCTGATTCTAGCATTGGGAAGCAGAGGCAGGAGGACTGCTGCCACTGAAAGGCTAGGCGATGGCTCATTTGGTAAATGCTTTCTATACAAGCATGAAGACCTGAGTTTGGATCCCCAGTGCCCATAAAAAAAACAACTAATGCACGCCTTTAATCCTAGCACTCGGGAGGCAGAAGCAGGCGGATCTTTGTGAGTTCAAGGCCAGCCTGGTCTACAGAGTGAGTTTCAGGACAGCTGGGGCTACAGGGAGACCCTGTCTCGAAAAGACAAAAAAAAAAATAAAATAAAATAAAAACCCCAACAAACAAAAAACCAAACCAAACCAAACAAACAAAACCAAAACTGGGCACTGCCACACACGGGAGATGGAAACAGGAAGATCCCTGGGCTCTGTGGTCAGCCCATCTGCTGGATTGGCAAACTCCAGGTTGAAAGACCAGACCCTGTCTCAAAAAAAGAAGGTATACTAGCTGGGTGCGGTGGCGGATACCTTTAGTCCTAGCACTCGGGAGGCAGAGGCGGGCGGATCTTTGTGAGTTCAAGGCCAGCCTGGTCTACAGAGCGAATTCCAGGACAGCTGGGGCTGCAGGGAGACCCTGTGTCAAAAAGACCAAAAAAAAAAAAAAAGAAAAAGTAAGGTGTATTAGGCCATGGTGTTGGTCCTTGCGGCCTTTATTAGTCCCAGCACTGGTAGGCAGGGTCAAGGAGATCTCTGTGATGTTTCAAGCTGTCTGCTCACAGGGTGATGTCCAGGACCAGGCGGGGACTACGTAGACTTTTGTCTCAAAAAAAAAAAAACAAAAAAAAAAAAAAAAAAAAAAAAGAGAAGTGGAGAATGATGGAGAATCATTAATTGTAGAAGGTAGTAAGGTAGTAGGCATGAATGTCTAGTTCTGCACACGTGTACTCTCACACACATATGTGCACATACATACAAAATCATGTATTTTGTATTTTATTTAGTTGTTTTCCAGCTGGCCTGGAACTTGCTATGTAGACCTGGCTGCCCTCAATCTCAGAGAAATCTACCTGCCTCTGCCTCAAGAGTGCTGGGATTAAAGGCATGTGCCACTACAGCTGGCTCACATAGTCTTTAAAAAAATTATGTGTATGGGTGTTTTGTGTGCATGTATGTAAGTGTATCATGTGTGTACAGTGCCTACAGAAGCCAGAAAAGGGCATTGTATTCCCTGGAGCTGGCATTATAGATGGTTGTTAGCTACTTGCTGGTGTTGGGAACCAAATCCAGGTCAGGTCTTCTGCAAGATCAGCAAGTGCTCTTAGCTGCTGAGCCATCTTTCCAGCCCACTGTTTGTCATCTTAAGGAATTTTCCTGTGGTTTGTTCTTGGAGACAGACCTAGTGTAGACCCTTTCAGTCTGTCTAAAACTCTCTGACAAATCAGTGAGGTGTCAATAGAAAGAATGTGGTGTAGCCACTGGGAAATGGAGCTTGTAGAAAAGTACCTTCCACAGAAGGCCGGCCATGTTTGTAGGAAATTGAAAGTTCCATGTGGCTAGGAGAGTTTGGAAATGCAGTTGTTGTTTTTTCTTAATTTATTTTATTTATTTTTATTTTTTTATGTGTATGAATGTACTGTCTGCATGTAGGTCTGTGCACCCGTGTTGTGCAATGCTGCGGAGGTCAGAAGAGGGTGTCAGATTCCCCTGGAACTGGAGTCAAAGACCGTTCTTAGCCGCCACGTGGGTGCTGGGAATCAAACCCCGGTCCTCTGCAAGTGCAGTGGGCGCTCTTAACTGCTGAGCCATCTCTCCAGCCCTGGGAAATGCAGTTTTTTGAGCCAGGGTCTCGCTGTGGCCCTGATTGGTCTGGAACCTACTATGTAGATTAGCCTAGCCTCAAACTCATAGAGATCTGCCTGCATCTCTGCTTCCGAGTGCCCGGATAAAAAGCATGTGCCACCACTTCTAGAAACTTTTTGTTTTGGTTCTGAGTCAGGGCTCACTCTGTAGCTTAGGCTGGCCTTAAACTTACAGCATCTTCAGTGTTGAGACAGGCATGTACACCACCACAGCTGTAGCTTTCTTTTTCTTTTAATTTTATTTTTTTAATTTTTTTATTTTGGTCTTTTTGAGACAGAGTCTCTCTCTCTGGCCCCAGCTGGCTGGAACTCACTCTGTAGACCAGGCTTGCCTTGAACTCATAGAGATTGCCTACCTCTGCCTCACCAGTGCTGGGATTAAAGGTGTGCACCACCATGTCTGGCTCTTTTTCTCTTAATTTTTATGAGTACAAAAGAGTGAACAGCCCTGTAATCCCAGGTACTTGGGAGGTTTACAAGATCTGTCTGTGCAAATTAATGAGACACTTTCTCCAAATAAGTGTAGTAGAAAGAGGGCTGTGACTATAGTTGCAGTGGTCGAGTGCCTCTCAGATATGGGCAGAGCCTTGGACATTATTCCCAGTTACCCCCACAAAAAAAGACCATAAAAAAAGAATACAAACCTCAAAGGACATCTCAGTAGTTAAAAGAGCTCTGCTTTTTTTTTTTTTTTTCTTAATATAGGATCTAATGGGAATATGGACTGGGATGGAGCTCAGTGGTGCAACTCTTGGTTAGCATATGTGAGGGGCCCTCAGTTCAATGCCCAACATCACAAAGAAAATAAAACAAAGACCCTGTTAAAAAAAAAAAAAAGACCACACAAATAGGGGCTGAAGTGATAGCTCAGTGGTTAAGAGCACTTGCTGCTCTTGCAGAGGACCTGGGTTCAGTTCTATGCACCCACCTGGCTACTCACAACCATCTATAGCTGCAGTTCTGGGGGATCTAATGCCCTTTTCTGACCTCTGGGGGCACTACAAGCATGTGGTGCACTTACAACATGCAGAAAATACTCATACACATAGTCTTTTTTTAAAAACCACACAAAAGAAAAACAAAATAAAGACATTGTGAATGAATTTGGTGCTACTAAATTATATGCTTAAAAAGGTTCAGGTAGGGCTGGAGGTGTATTTCAGTGTTGGAGCACTGAGCTAAGCCTTATATGACAAGCCTTATTGGTAGGCATTTACATAATTTCTAGTGCTCTTCTATGTTCCAAATAACTCTGACCCCAAAATATTTTTGTATAGATGTTCTTCAGTTTGGTTTTAACTATTGTCCCTGTACCCCAAGATGAATGGCTTGTCATTGTGATATATCAAATAGGGTCCTTATTCATTTTTCTTTGGGAGTAACCAAGAAAAGAGCATTTTTTTTTCTGGATTTTAAGAGTTTATTGGTTCCGAGAAGCTGCTGGGAGAGAAACTATCCCATAGTAATCTCCTTAGCTGAGGGTTTTCTTTAATTAGCTGATCTACTTGGTGAGTCTGGGAAAGCCCTGTCCTATGCACTTTTTTATGGTTGTATACCAAGTATGTGTGAAAGTGGAAGTGGACTGGACCCTGAGGGAGGACATAGATAACCAGGTCTGGGGGCTGGGTTAGGTGTCTTATCCCATAGCACAGCAGAGAGGAGCCCTGCTAGGTAGACCCTGGATTGCTCTGCTCCCATGCAGTAGTTTCGTATTTAATAAATTCTTTTAAAAAAACATTTTTTTTTCTATTACTAGGGATTGAACCCATCAGGCTAGCATCATAGGCAAGGCCTCTGCCACTGACCTGTATCCCCAGAGGTCTTTGTAGCTTTTTGAAACAGGGGTTTCACTAAGTTGTACAAGGTGTTCTTTAATTCATTCTGTAGCCCAAGCTGGCCTCAAGCTTGGGATCTTCCTTCCTTAGCCTCCTGAGTGGCTGGGATTCTGGGGTTTCATTAATTGTATAGGCTGGGGCCGGAGAGATGGCCTAGCGGTTAAGAGTGCCGACTGCTCTTGCAGAGGACCCAGGTTCGATCCCCAGCACCCACATGGCGGCCGAGAACCGTCTGAAACTCCAATTCCAGGAGAACTCCAGTTCCAGGGGAATCCGAGACCCTCTTCTGACCTCCGAGGCATTGCACGACACGGGTGCACAGACCTGCATGCAGACAGCACATTCATACACATAAATAAATAAAAAATTAATAAAAAAAATTAATTGTATAGCCTGGCCTTGGACTCACTTTGTGGGCAAGGTTGGCCTTGAACTTGTGATCCTCCTTCCTCAGCCTCCTGAATGGCTGGGATTCCAGGCCCAGCAGTAGACTTTTTTTTTTTTTTTTAAAGGTTTTTTTTTATTAATTTTATTTATTTCTGTATGTGTGAATGTACTGTCTGCATGGAAGTCTGTGCACCCGTGTCGTGCAACGCCGTGGAGGTCAGAAGAGGGCATCGGATTCCCCTGGAACTGGAGTTCTCCTGGAATTGGAGTTTCAGACGGTTCTCGGCCGCCATGTGGGTGCTGGGGATCGAACCCGGGTCCTCTGCAAGAGCGGTCGGCGCTCTTAACCGCTAGGCCATCTCTCCAGCCCCAGCAGTAGACTTTTATTTATTTATTTATTTATTAATTATTTTATGCGTATGAGTGTACTGTCTGCATGTAAGTAGGTGCACTCTTGCCATGCAATGCTGTGGAGATCAGAAGAGGGTGTTGGATTCCCCTGGAACTGGAGTTAAATATGGTTCTTAGCCGCTATGTGGGTGCTGGGGATCGAACCCGGGTCCTCTGCAAGAGCGGTCGGCGCTCTTAACCGCTAGGCCATCTCTCCAGCCCCAGCAGTAGACTTTTATTTATTTATTTATTTATTAATTATTTTATGCGTATGAGTGTACTGTCTGCATGTAAGTAGGTGCACTCTTGCCATGCAATGCTGTGGAGATCAGAAGAGGGTGTTGGATTCCCCTGGAACTGGAGTTAAATATGGTTCTTAGCCGCTATGTAGTTGCTGGGAATTGAACCCCGGTCCTCTGCAAGAGCAGTCGGTGCTCTTAACCGCTGGGCCATCTCTCCAGTCCCAACTATTTTTATTTTGTGTGTATGAATGTTTTGCCAGCATGTAAGTACATCATGTGTGTGCAGTGCCAGCAGAGGCCAGAAGAGGGAGTTGGATCCCCTGGAACTAGAGTGGTGCTAGGAACCAAGCCTGATTTCTCTGCAAGAGCAGCAGCAGGTCTTAACCACTGACCTATCCAGTGTATCCAGCCCCCAACCGTATACTTTGTTTTTGAGACAGGATCTTGGAGCCCCAGCTATCCTAGAACTTTATACCAGGCTGGCCTTCATCTCATAGAGCTCTGCCTGCCTCTGACTCCTGAGTGATGGGACTATACGCAGCATGCCCACCTCCAGCTGTAAACAGTGCTGTATTTGAAGTTTCCTTGCAGACTTGTAGTTTTGAAATGCTAACCTGTGGGCAGTCTTTTTTGCATTTTCATCAGGAAAACACTAGGCAGATAGTTTTGGACCCTTTATGTTTCAGTAAGTAGATACTTTGCTATTCTAGGACTCTTGTCTCACAGCAAGTCGATTTTTTACTGGAGCAGAAAAAGAAAACATCCTATGTGGGTGGACTGGAGCTGTCTAATTTGGGGATTGTTTGGTGCAGATTTGGCCCCAGCATGATACAGCACCTTGCCAATCACAGGCTTTGGGTAGGTCAAGTGGTCTGAGGGAAAGGGAAACTACAGCATCTTGCACCTGGACCTAGACACAGGGCCCCCGTCTGTGTCCTGCAGGCCTGGTCAGGATTGCTGGTTGTGGTTACCAGGGCCTCTTCAGTTCTGGTGCCTGAGTGTTGGGAGACTAGACTGGGGGCGCTACTGTGGTCGGTGCCACTTCCTCAGGAAGTGACCAAGGCACCAGGCTTTGTGAAGCGGCTTTATCCCTAGGTTCCCCTGGGTTGACAGGCCCCTGGGGAGTAGAAATAAAATGCAGGTGGTTTTCCTTGAAGCAGGGGTTTGGTATGAAAGGAGGCTCTCTCAAAGCCTTTGGTTGGGCCAGTGCTCCACTTTCAATTATTTCTGATTGGCCTGCCATTCTGCTTTTCAGCAATGGAAAAAATAGTACTGATGTCTTTCTGTAAAGGAATTTTCAAGATTATGTTCAGATATATATCATGAAATGTAATATTTTAAAGGAATCAACTTAATTGAATCATAGACACAGCTTCCGTGAAGTATTTTCTATAAGCAGCATTAGGATGAATGCCCATGATGGCCCACACATTTTAAAACTTGTATGTGCTTTTTAGAAACCACAAAGGAAAAAGTCTGTTAACTCCACATGAAAGTCAAGACTCTCAGAATGAACTTTGGGTCACTGTCATATAATTTCTAATTTTTTATTAATATGAAATTAACTATTTTCATTTAGTCTTTTAAAAGTTGAAAGTATGTATGATTTATACCCATTTATCTTTTTTCCTGTCTTGACTACATGGCAGATCATATCTTGTGTACTTAATTTTCCTGTCTTTCCATGTATGTTAGATGTGTGTACTATGTGGCTAAACACGTCTGAGTTGAAAGCTCCTCCAAAGTTAGCTTGGTGAAATGGATACAGCTGCAAGTAAAGAGGTACTTGTTCCAGGTGGATTTGAACTCCACCAGGTTGTTCATCTGGAACCATGTAACATAAGCCTATGTCCAGTTATGTTTTCTATAAAATCAGTTAGAAAATAGCACTTACATGAACTTGTACATTCTCCTCACAGGAACATTTTTCCAGAAGTGGAGCAGATGCTTAAGAAATGCAGACTTGCTGGGCGTGGTGTGCACACCTTTAATCCTAGCACTTGGGAGGCAGAGGCAGGCGGATCTTTGTGAGTTCAAGGCCAGCCTGGTCTACAGAGTGAGTTCCAGGACAGCCAGGGCTATAGGAAGACCCTGTCTCGAAAAGACCAAAAAAAAAAAGAAAAAAGAAATGCAGACTTAAACCTATTTTATGTATAAGTGTATTGTTTGCGTGTAGGTAGATGTGCCCTCAGAGGTCAGAAAAGGGCATCAGATCCCCTGGAACTAGAGTTATGGATGGTTGTTAGCTGCAATGTGGGTGCTGGGAACTGAATCTAGGTCCTCTGCATGAGAAGCCAGGCTCTTAACTGCTGAGCCATTTCCCCAGCCCCCAAGAAATACAAACTTATGTTAACTACCTGTCTCTCCTTAACTGTGGGCACTTGGGCTGATTGCAACATTTGCTTTCCTCATGCCCAAGGGCAGTTAATTTTATGATGCCAGTTTGTTCCTGGCTCTTCTTTTTTAAAATTTTTTCTTTATTATTTTTATTTTATGTATATGAGTATATCATCTGCCTGTATGTAAGTGCACCTATGTCTGTAATTCTGGCAGAGGTGAGAAGAGAGAGTTGGATTCCCCTGGAACTGGAGTTATGGACAGCTCTTAGCTGCCATGTGGGTGCTGGGAATTGAACCTGGGTCCTCTGCAAGAGCAGTTAGTGCTCTTTTAACTGCTGAGCCGTCTCTCCAACTCCCCCTCCCCCCTTTTTTTTGTCTTTTTGAGACAGGGACTCCTTGTAGCCCCAGGTAGCCTTGGAACTCACTGTAGATAAAACTGGCCTTGAACTCACAGAGATCTGCCTGCCTGTCTCCCAAGTGCAGGGATTAAAGGCATACACCACCATGCCCAGCCTTCCTGGCTCTTCTTAAACACTTTTTTTTTATTATACTTTTTATTTATGTGCATGTGTGGAGGCCAGAAGACAATTACAGGAGTCAGTTCTTCATGATCAAACTGTTATCGTCAGACTTAAGTTACCTTACCTTGCTGAGCCCTGTTCCTGGCTCTTTCTGCTGAAAGAGTGGCTATTATCTCCTTAGTGACCTCCACTTATTTGTTTTTGACATTCATATGTAGCTAGTATCTATCACCGAAATCTCCATGGCTCCACTTTGCCCTGTGAAAGGAATATGGTTCTCTCTTAACTTGCTGTTTTGTTGGTGGTAATTTTTGTTTTTGAAAAATATAAGCTATAAGTTAGGGTAAACAAATTCTTTATCAAATGCTATCTATACCTGCCAGCTTCTGTTTTTTATTTTTGTTGTTGGTGTATGTGCCCTGGCACACCCCTGTGCCTGCTCCCTGCTCTGTCACTCTGCTTCTTATTCCCTTGGGGTGGGGTCTCTATTGACACTGGAGCTAGCGCACCAAGTCACAGTCTTCTGCCTTCCTCTGCCCCCTATAGCACTAGGGTTATAGGCATAAGAGTATTCATAGGTTTCTGGGGATTTGAACCCAGATCCTCATGCTTGTGCAGCAAGCACTCTTACCTGCTAAGTCATCATCTCTCAAGCCCCTCCAGCCACTCTTCTGTGAACTCTACCCCTTTCTCCAACTTGTTCTCTTTCTTCCTCTTTCTCTAAATCCTTTTCCCATCAGGTAACTCCTCTCTTTCCCTTTGAAAAAGTACCTAGGCAGGGCTGTTGGGATAGCGCAGCCGTTAAAGGCTGAGGCTGAGAACCGCAAAAAAAAAAAAGAAGTTCGAAAGAGTACCTAGGCAAAACAAAAAACAAACAAACAACAAAAAAAAGCCGGGCGTGGTGGCGCACTCCTTTAATCCTAGCACGTGGGAGGCAGAGGCAGAGGCAGAGGCAGGCGGATCTTTGTGAGTTCAAAGCCAGCCTGGTCTACAGAGTGAGCTCCAGGCTAGCTGGGACTTAAAGGAGACCCTGTCTCAAAAATACCCAAACAAAAAACAAACAAACAAACAAAAAAGAGTACCTAGGACCCTTGTACTTACAAACATTTAAATATCACCAGATAAAATGGATTATGCTTTATAACTAGGTTAAAAAAGATGTCTCATAGTTGGTTTTGGTCTGTGTTTTTGCAAATGTTTTAAGGCCTTTCCTTTAAAATAGGAATGTATTGATAATGAATTTTACTAAAAAGCACCTTAAAAGTTAGCTATGGGGCTGGAGAGCTGGCCAAGTGGTTAAAAACACTGCTGCTGGGGCTGGAGAGATGGCCTAGCAGTTAAGAGCGCCGACCGCTCTTACAGAGGACCCGGGTTCGATCCCCAGCACCCACATGGCGGCCGAGAGTCGTCTGAAACTCCAATTCCAGGAGAACTCCAGTTCCAGGGGAATCCGAGACCCTTTTCTGACCTCCGCGGCATTGTACGACACGGGTGCACAGACTTGCATGCAGACAGTTCATTCATACACATACAGAAATAAATAAAAATTAATAAAAAAAAATTTAAAAAAAGTTGAAAAAAAACAAAAAACACTGGCTGCTCTTGCAGAGGACCTGGGTTTGGTTCCAGCAGCCATGTACCATCTGTAACTCCAGTTCCAGGGGATCTGATATCCTCTTCTGGGCTCTGCGAGCACTATACATATGTGGTGCACTTATATATGTGTAGGAAAAACATTCAAACACACACAAAATTAAAAGAAATAAAATCTTTTTTTTTTTTTTCTTGGTCTTTTCGAGACAGGGTCTTCCTGTAGCCCCAGCTGTCCTGGAACTTGGTCTGTAGACCAGGCTGGCCTTGAACTCACAAAGATCCGCCTGCCTCTGCCTCCCAAATGCTAGGATTAAAGACGTGCGCCACCACGCCTGGCTTAAGAAATAAAATCTTTTGGGATTGGAGAGATGGCCTAGCAGTTAAGAGCGCCGACTGCTCTTGTAGAGGACCCGGGTTCAATTTCCAGCACCCGCATGGAGGTTGAGAACCGTCTTTAACTCCAGTTCCAGGGGAATCCAGCACCCTCTCCGACCTCCGTGGCATTGCATGACATGGGTGCACAAACCTGCATGCAGACAGTACATTCATATACATAAAAAATAAAAAAATAAAATCTTTTTAAAAGCTAGTTATACCTACCCTTGCTTTTTTCTGCTGTTGGTGATGAAACCCAAGTCTTGGTTCAACTAATAAACTACTTGGGGAGTAGTTTATTAGTTGCATTAGAAGATTTCCTCTGGCGGGGGCTGGAGAGATAGCCTAGCGGTTAAGAGCACCGACGCAGAGGACCCGGGTTCGATCCCCAGCACCCACATGGCGGCTAAGAACCATCTGTAACTCCAATTCCAGGAGAACTCCAGTTCCAGGGGAATCCGAGACCCTCTTCTGACCTCCGCGGCATTGCACGACACGGGTGCACAGACCTGCATGTAGACAATACATTCATACACATACAAAAATAAATAATAATAGAAGATTTCCTCTGGCAAAGATCCTTGAGAAAAGCAAAAGCAAAAGTACTAAAGTATAGGGTGCCCACTTCACTTTGAAGCCCACAGTGTACTGTCTCTTGATGGATGGGTTGACACATGTTTCTTGACATGGTAAGCATAAAGGTTATCATTTTTTTTTGGTAGGGTGCTGGAAATAAACCCAAGGCTTTGTGCATGTTAAGCAAACACTGTACTATTAAGCTATATTCTCAGCCCTAAAGGTTATGAGTTGAGAGTGAGCAAGTTATTTTAATGTCTCAGTTTCCCTAACTCTTTCATTTTATCATCTGAGTTAAAATACATATTCTAGATTTAAAAGGAAATGTGTGAAACTCAGCACTATGTGTTAAAGATTATTTTTTTGAACAGTTCTTATTTTTGCAAGAATCGAGGACAGGTCTCTTGGGGTTCCTTGCTTTGGCATTAAATTCTCTTTGAAAAGATATCAGCATCTGAATTTAAAAGGGTACTTTGGAATAACTGCAGGTGTCGTATTGACATGGGAGAAGTGTTCTTACAGGTTGACTGTGCTTGTGACAGGTGGTCGAATGTAGAAAAGCCTGTGATGTGATTCTGGCACTCAGGTGGCTGAGACAGGAGGGTTGCAACTGAAGCCAGCCTCTGAAGCAGAGGGAGACCTTGTCTCTCATGCAAAGTGACAGCACCCATGAAGCTTGTGATGTTAAGGTATTATACGTGCATATATGTTTATGCTCAGGCATATTCTGCACTCTCTATCCCAGGTGTTACCAGAGTTTCTCTTAGATGAGTTGGCCTTCCTGGGGGTTGCTTTTTGCTACTTGTACCTTTAGGTTTTAGAGTATTGGCAAAGAACATGGTACTCCTAGAATCCAAGGATGAAGGGAAGGTCCATTTGAATAAATGAGTAAGTAAAGCTCTCTGCAAAGATGTGCATGGCCTTGAAGCTAGAATGATCAAGAGGCCGGGTGTGTTCAGTGGCTAGCCAGTCTCCAAACTAGGAGAGGACGAGTAGAATAGACAGTAGAATTTGGGTCCTGTCAGCAGGTAAAATGATTCTTGGCTTGTGGTTTCTGTAGTGCTCTGTGCACTTGGAGTCTTTAGGAAAATGCTTGTCAGATAACTAGGAACAAGTCATTCTAGCTTATCAACTCAGCAGTTTCTGATTTGTACTTCAATGAAAAAAAAGAATAATTAGAAGTTTCCGTGAGCTGCTTTAGACATCAACGAATATTTCCCTATTATTAAGTTAATGGTTGGCTTTTAGAAATGAGGTAATTGGGAAGCTACAAACATTTTTGGGTTCACACACTTATTACTTAATATACTGAGATTGCCTGAAGAACTAACTTGCTACCTGTGAAACGACTGGCTTGCTTTTGATTTGCTTTTGCTTTTGGTGGTATAAGCCAGAGACCTGTGATTATATGGGTAGAGTGACAACCCCTTTATCTAGCTGTTGACCACTGGGTGAGTCCTGAATACCCTGATCCTTTAGGAAAGCCAAGAAAGTATTCATTGGGTTTATTGTGTCTTTTCTCTGTGTTTACAGTCTTTGGTGGTAAGAAACAGTTTTTAGACTGAAAACATAGGCAGAAGAGAGGTGCTTTGTGTGGTCAACCACCAGCTATCCTGATACGGCCCCTCATTGACCTGCCATTTTTCAGCCCTTGTTTTTCATTGTTGTTTGTTTTGTTTTGTTTTGTGTTTCTTTGAGACAGGGGCTTGCTGTGTAGCCCTGGCTGTCCTAAAACTTGCTGTGTAGATCATGCTGGCCTTGAACTTGTGTTGACCCTACTGTCTTAGCTTTCTGAGTGCTAGGATTATAGGTGTGTACTACCATACCAGCCTAGCCCTGTATGTAGAAGTATACACATGTAATTTTCATCTCTACCATTGAAAATGGAAAGAATTTCTGTCTAGGAGGAGTTTAAGTAATAGAAAGGTTGGTAATATTCTTACTACTTCAGTCTAGGAAGTCTGGGCCTGTTGATTCTATGAACACCAACCCCTTATTCTTCCCTAAGAAAATGATTCCACTGGCCACTGTTGTGACAACTACAACCTCCCTCTTAACTGTTTCATTAGATGCCAAGTCCTCCTCGATTTCTGGGCATTCCTTAAAATTTTATGAACAGAGCTCACCTATCAGTTGTTTCCAGGTACTTGACATTTTTTTCAAATTCAGTGAGTTGCTCCTTATCTGGGGTATTCAAGAGGCTTACCAGGCTCTGGTAACCCTTTGAATCCTAAGAGTTTGCGCCCTTTTTGTGTTATAGAATTTAAAGAAAAGGTCATCCTCAAGAAATGTCAAGAAAATTACCTGAGCTTTCCTCTTCCTTCCCCCACATCCACGTTGGTAGAAGCTTCAGTTAGGCTTTTCTCTGTAAATGGTTGCCGCAGTTTGACCCATATTGGCTTGCCCAGCTTGGCCTGTTCACGGGCAGTCATAGGAAGTCCTGGTGGCCCTCTACCAAGCAGTAGCTGTGCTTCCTGTAGACCTGGACGCCTCTGCTGTTGGCTTCATTGCAAACCAGTGGACCCATTTCTGGAAGAGTCATATTTTCCCCAAAGCACAGCATACTCCTGAGATGTTCTTAGGGGAGAAAGGGTACAGACATTTCATACCCAGTCCTTCTTTTCCATTCAGAATATGGATTGTTACATTAAAAGTCTCAGGGGGGTTGGAATAAAGATTTGGGGAAATCTTGTGATAAAGAATCTAGTTTCAAACTATAGAAATGATCCCTGAACTCATACACATAAAAAAAAGTAAAAAAATTCTTTTTTTTTAAAAGCAGCTTCTTCAAGCTTCAGCTTTTTTTTTTAAATTTTTTTTATGTGTATGAAATTTTTTTACTGTCTGCATGTAGGTTTGTGCACCCGTGTCGTGCAATGCCGCGGAGGTCAGAAGAGGGTCTCGGATTCCCCTGGAACTGGAGTTCTCCTGGAATTGGAGTTTCAGACGGTTCTCGGCCGCCATGTGGGTGCTGGGGATCGAACCCAGGTCCTCTGCAAGAGTAGGCTGTGCTCTTAACCACTAGGCCATCTCTCCAGCCCCCTGAAAATTCTTTAAAAAAAAAAAAGAATCTAGTTTCAGTGTACTTTTAAAAAAAGAGCTTTATTCTTTCTCACAAATTTTAGGACTGAGGAAAGTGGAGACATAAACTTTGAGCTCTATCTATAGTCGTATCAGTCAATGTGGTATTATTTTTACTAACAAATTACCCTTTGACTTACATATAGGGATTTGGTGCTAGGATCCACAAATGAGGGAGACTTCTATAGTTAAAAAAAAAAAAAACTACTACTGATGAAACATTAACAGGGGTACAGATTACACTAAATTAAAACTGAAGAGTACAAACTGGAGGTGTCCATTCATAGCAGAGTGCTTACTTAGAAAACGTTGATCCCTAGGCACCACAAAGAAGAAGAAACTGTCCTGATGTGTTGCCTCAGTCTATAAACACCAGCACTGGGCTCACAGACTGCAACAACCAACAGCTTAACAGGTCAGGGAACCCTGGCTTCTAGTACTTGTCTATCTCTAGGACTTAAATACTCCCATCATGTACACTGCAGGCTACTTGTAAGACATTACACGTGAAGTTAAGAAGAGATGCAATGTGCTGGCCACAGGTGAGAGCCAGCTCCACCAGCCAGCCAGCCAGCCACCTCCATCACTATTTCCCAAAATGTGTTCTGTATACAGACACAAGAACCATATAGGGTTAAATGGCTCAATAAATTTAAATCAGATCCTTATTTTTAAGAAAATTTTTTATTTATTTACTTTCATTTTATGAATGTTTGCCTACATGTATGTAAGTGCACCACATGTGTGCACTGCCCTCAGAGGCCAAAAGAAGGCATCAGATCTCCTGGAACTGGAATTACAGGTGGTTGTTAGTCACCATGTGAACATGAAGAACAGAGACGGGTCCTCTGCAAAAGCAGCTAGTGCTCTTAATTGCTGAGCCATCTCTCCAGCCGGAAACTAGATTCTTCTTTTTTTTTTTTTTCAGTGTCTCCCATCACCTCAGAACTCATGCATTCTGGCACACATGTTAAGTCTTGTCTTGTACCTTTTTCTCAGTCTTTTTTAACTTTTCTGATTCAGAAGCTTACTATTTTCATAAGTTCTTTGAGCAAGTCCTTTTTGTTGTTGTTCCCTTTAATTTGCTATTACTCCAAAATGTGTGTATATACATTACACATATATACCAAAATTACAAAGTCTGAAAATCAGCTATAGATTAATTCCAGAACATATATAGGGATTCACACTTTAATAGTATAGTTGCATGCAGGTAAAAGGAAATATTCCTAAATTACATAGCAAGTTGATATATATTTTCCATCTAATTTTATATTACTCCAAAATATACATCTATACACTCCATACATATACCAGGTTTACAAAGTCTGAAAATAAACTATAGGTTAATTATAAAACACATTTAAGGATTCACAGTTTAACAGTAAGCTCGCATGCAGGTGAAAAGACATTCCTAAATTACATAGCGAAGAGCTGGAAGCAACCCAATGAGTGGATAGAGAAAATGTGGTACATCTACACAATGAAGTTCTATGCAGCAGTAAAGAAAGATGACATCATGAACGTTGCAGGTAAATGGATGGAACTAGAAGCTGTTATGCTAAGTAAAGTAAAAGAGTCAACACTTTCTAAGTAAGCACTCCACTGTGAATGGACACCTCCAGTTTGTAGAGTCTTCAGTTTTAATTTAGTGTAATCTGTACCCCTGTTAATGTTTTATCAGTAGTAGTTTGTTTTGTTTTGTTTTTAAACTATAGAAGGTTTCACTATGTAGCCCAGGCTGGTCTTGAGCTTTCAGTCCACTGGCCTCAGTCTCTTGAGTGCTAGGATTACATTTTTTTGTGATGCTGAGGTGGGAACCCAGGTCCTTGTACATGGTAGATAAGTGCTCTATATCTCCAGTCCTTAGAGTTGGTTTTTCTTTATTGTTGTTGTTTCTTTGCTTTTATTTTTTGCAGTGCTGAAGATTGAACCCAGGGCCTTGTTTGTGCAAGCTAAACAACAGCCAGTCCGATATTCTTTTTTGCTGTTGTGGTTATCACTTAACAAGCACTGAACTAAACAGATTATCACTTTCCCTTCTCCTCTTCTCCCAGCCTCTGAATTTGCTTCTTCTGAATACCTCAAGTGTAGAGCGCAGCAGGTTTTATCTGTGAGGGCCCTGGCAAGCCAGCTAGCCAGGTACCTGTACCTGAGATGAGAAGGTGGAGAAGAAGCCGGGCATGGTGGTGCACGCCTTTAGTCCTAGCACTTGGGAGGCAGAGACAGGCGGATCTTTGTGAGTTCAAGGCCAGCCTGGTCTACAGAGTGAGTTCCAGGACAGCTGGGGCTACAGGGAGACCCTGTCTCGAAAAGACCAAAAAAAAAGAGAAGGTGGGGAAGGAAAGAAGATTGTGGCATATACCATATCTACCCATCTATCCGCTCATCCATCCACCCACATGCTCACCTACCCATTTGCCCGCTCACTTACTCATCCATCCATTCATCCATCTACCCACATACCCACTCACCTATCCATCTGTCCATCTACCTACCCATCTATCTTGACATGGGAATATAGTTTTACATATCTCTCCCTCTGCCTTTCTTTAATCCCAGCACTCGGGGGGCAGAGGCAGGCAGATGTCTGTGAGATCCAGGCCAGCTGGGGGCTACAGGAAGACTCTTTCTCAAAAAAAAAAAAAAAGAGGTATTTAATAAATTAAATGGCAACTCTGGTGATTTATATCAATATTCAGAAGACCAGGAAATTGAAAGGGTTTGAAGTAGCTTGCAGTTGGGTACATGGTGGCCCTGTACAGGAGGAGGAAAGCAGATGAAGATA
Source organism: Rhizomys pruinosus (assembly GCA_009823505.1). Classification (NCBI taxonomy): domain Eukaryota; kingdom Metazoa; phylum Chordata; class Mammalia; order Rodentia; family Spalacidae; genus Rhizomys; species Rhizomys pruinosus. The sequence continues at coordinate 1,287,237 of VZQC01007422.1, read as the reverse complement.
CAAAGCAGGATGCACGAAGGAGGAGCCGCAGCTCCATGTGGCTGGTGATCTAAGCAGGCCGCCTGGCTAGGTGCACACATGAAAGCCCGCACACTGCACTCTTCAGTGAGCCCAGCCTTTGTTCTGGGGTCATCTTGGGTTGAAGCTTCCTTCTCTTTCCTTTCTGTTTTTTCCCCCAGGGCTTGATCAGATACACAAAAAACTTCTCTGGGTTGGAATTTCTCTTTGATTTTTGGGCTTGTTCCAAAAGGGGATTGTTATTAACATTTCATTATGTGGGTTTTATTTGTTAAGTATGATACAAGAGTTCCTCTGTGTTTGAATTAACAAATTATTTTCTAAGCTGTACAGTTTTTCTGGAATATAAATAATAAAAAAAATAGTCACTTTCCTTCTCTTCCCACCTCCTTTTTATTGAAAAAACAAATCAACCTCACTGGGTAAATGGGTTTTAAATGCATTGAGGTTGGGAGGGGAGCTGAAAAAGAAAAATACATCTAATAATCTCTGCCACATATACATGAAATTTGATTTTGCAATCTAAAATCACTATCTCTGAGTTCCTAGTTATCTAACATTGTTTGACAAATAATAGAATTTGTTGCATTTCCTTGAGAACAGTTTTGAGACCAAACCACAGTAATGCACCCCCAGGGTTATAGTAGATGAATTACTTTCTTCACACACATTGGATTAGTGTTTACATTAGAAAAAAAAAAAAAAACAAGAATATTGTGTGTTTTTGGAGGAATGAGACTAAAGGAACAGTGATTTTTTTTTTTTTAAAGTGGTTTACATGGGAAGGAAGAGATAAGTTATGTTTAATTCTTTTAATCACTTCTTTTGGTAGATGTGTATATATATATATATATATATATATATATACTTAAAAAATCAAAATGTTGCATTCATAACCCCTGCAGGGAGTTAATTTGAACTTTTTGACCTGTTCTTTTGTTCTTGACTTATTTCTGAATAATATGTGTGTATATATTGTTAAGTTTAGACTTCATTTTAGATGTCTAGGTTATAAGCCTGGACCGAGGAGGCAGAAGGTCCCTCATCCAGCCTCTACCACTTACTGCCGTATGTCCTGGAGCAGGATACTTTCTCTTCTTGATATATCAACTAGGAATAATAAGAACAACAGATAATAATAATGGCTCCCGACTGGCCCTTGATCTTTGTGAGACCTGGGGCAAGAGTACAAGTGGAGACCAGATGGCTAAATATTTAAACGGTATAATTAAATATTTAAAAGGCACATTTAAATATTTAAAAGGTATACACCATATGCCTAAATATTTTAAAGGTTTAAATCAGGCTCTGTCTGGCCTGGCCTAGTGTCCGCCTAGGGCCTGAGGCCTTCCTAGGCATCTCCTTCCATGTCAGGGTCTAACCATGGACGCCCTTAGACTTGGACAGCATGCCTGGGCTTTGTGAGCTGTGTGACAGTGAGATCAGCTGGGAAGCCCTAGGTAGAAGAGGACCGTGGTTAGACCCCTGAGGTCAGTGGGGTCTGAAAAGAACAAGCCTTTCAGGGTGCCAGAGTCCCATCCAGGATAAGCTCCTTATGTTTCTTCCACAAATTGCAAACAGATCCCTGCCTGCCTTCTGTATAGAAGCAAGTCACAAGCTCAGTTAGCTGGCCTGCCTAACTTGCCTAGGAGATCTGCCGGCTCCCCAACCCTTCTTTCCTTTCCTTTTCCTCTCTTTTGAAATTTTCCTTTCCTTCCTGTCTTTCTTTTAGCAAGGTCTTACTATATAGCCCTCCCTGCTTGGCTTGGAACTTGCTGTGTAAATGAGGCTAGCCTGGAACTTGCTGTGTAAATGAGGCTAGCCTGGAACTTGCTGTGTAAATGAGGCTAGCCTGGAGCTTGCTGCAGTTCTTCATACCAGGTGCTGAGATCACAAATGTGTGACCCCACCTCTGGCCTTTGAAACCCATGCTTTCTGTCCAGGGCAGAGGCTGTGACTGCACACACAGGCAGTCTCCTGGAATTCCCATTTGCTGAGCTAGTTTCTAAAACTAAAACAAAACCAAAATTTTCTATAAGATTAAAAGAAACACCCTGTATTTTCAAGATAGAAATGAATGGATTATCCAGAGCATAAGCCCAAGGCAAAGATCCCTTTGTCCTGGCAGTTTCTGTGATGACACTGTGATAACACCTGAACACCCCTTACTGTGCCTGGGACAAGTCAGGGACCAGTGAGGTGGCACCATGTGCTGTATTTCTTGGGGCAATGTGGAGCTTTCCATTTGGTGTGCTGGGCTGTTAGAGGTTGCCAGATTGGACAAATAGTACAAGATGCCCAGATAAACAAAGGAACACACTGTAAAAGGTTGTCTGTCTGAGGTACACATGTAGCTGGGCCTCCTGCATTGAATCTGGTGGCTTTGTGAGGGTGTCTTGGAGATGTTCTTTTATTTCTGTGACAGTATCCTCTGTATTTTTTCTTTTTTTAAGAAATATTCATTTTTACTTTATGTGTATAAGTGTAGTGCCTGCATGTGTGTGAGTGTAGTGCCTACATGTGAGTGTAGTGCCTGCATGTGTGTGAGTGTAGTGCCTGCATGTGTGTGAGTGTAATGCCTGCATGTGTGTGAGTGTCGTGCCTGCATGTGTGTGAGTGTCGTGCCTGCATGTGTGTGAGTGTAGTGCCCTTGGAGGTGACATGAGGCATTGGATCCTCTGGAACTGGAGTTATGGATGGTTGGCTGCCTTGTGGGTGCTGGGAATCAAACCTTGGTCCTCTGCAAGAGCAGTCAGTGCTTTTAACCTCTGAGCCATCTCTCAAGCCTCCTGCACTAACACTCTGACTACTCAGGCCAGATGGACAGAACTGTTGATTTTATGCTTTTTTTTTTTTTGAGTCTGGGTCTCCTTGTAGCCCCAGCTGTCCTGGAACTCACTATGTAGACCAGGCTGGCCTTGGCCTCTTGAACTACTTGAGATCCATCTGCCAGCCTCTGCCTCCTGAATGCTGGGATTAAAGGTGTGCGCCACCACGTCTGGCTTATTTCCATTTCTTTTGCATTAGAGGGTTAATCCTGATGATCAGCTTTCTGCTGGGAGTTTCCCCTAGAGGTGGGGCCTGCCCTTGGGACTTCTCTGTGGGCTCCAGGAACTGGGCACTCCTCGTTGGAGAAGCCATAAGTCAACAGAATCTGTTCATCAGAGCTGTTTCCTAGGACCTAGGAGACTTCAGGCTTTTGCCTGGTAAGTAGATATGGCATTGACTAGTGGAGAACATGGACAGTGACTGTCCGTGCTCCTTCTGGTCTTATTCTCATGGCTTTGGTCACCTGGGGAAGGCCTCTTTCCCTCTTCTCTGCTTGGGGGCACCCAGCCCTGCCGTCAGCCCCGCCCACTTCCTCCTTTCATTCTTAGTGCTCTTCTGCTGACTTGGAGGGCTCAGGGTCTCTGTCTGGGAGATCCTGGGCCTGGACATTCTTCACCTTGAGGCTGCTGCTTCCCCGACCTTTTCCTAGACTTAACCCATGTCTCACTTTGTCCCAGAATACATTCTCACTGGAATGTCCTTCAGCACCTAGAATGCATTTTGATAACACCCATGCCATACAATGTTTCATTAAAAGTGGCCGTGCAGTAGTTTTTAGCACATTCTTTTTTTTCTTTATGTGTTTTTCTTTATGTGTTTTTTTCTTTATGTGTTTTTTTCTTTATGTGTTTTTTTTTTAATTTTTAAAATTTTTTAATTTATTTTTTTAATTTTATTTATTTCTGTATGTGTATGAATGTACTGTCTGCACGTAGGTTTGTGCACCTGTGTCGTGCAATGCTGCGGATGTCAGAAGAGGGTGTCGGATTCCCCTGGAACTGGAGTTTCAGACGGTTCTCAGCCGCCATGTGGGTGCTGGGGATCAAACCCGGGTCCTCTGTAACAGCGGTCGGCGCTCTTAACCGCTAGGCCATCTCTCCAACCCCTATGTGTTTTTTTCTTTATGTTTGAATGTACTGTCTGCATGCAGGTCTGTGCACCATGTCATGCAATGTGTATGAATGTACTGTCTGCATGTAGGTTTGTGCACCCATGTCGTGCAATGCCCCGGAGGTCAGAAGAGGGCATCAGATTCCCCTGGAACTGGAGTCAGAGATGGCTCTCAGCCGCCATGTGGGTGCTGGGGATCTAACCCAGGTCCTCTCGAACCCAGGTCCTCTGCAAGAGCAGTCAGTGCTCTTAACTGCTAGGCCATCTCTCCAACCCCTTTAGAACATTCTTTTTTTTTTTTTTTTTGGTCTTTTCAAGACAGGGTCTCCCTGTAGCCCCAGCTGTCCTGGAATTCGCTCTGTAGACCAGGCTGGCCTTGAACTCACAAAGATCCGCCTGCCTGTGCCTCCCAAGTGCTAGGATTAAAGGCGTGTGCCACCACGCTCGGCATCTTTAGAACATTCTTAAAAGTGCCTGTAACTGGGGCTGGAGAGATGGCCTAGCGGTTAAGAGTGCCGACTGCTCTTTCAGAGGACCTGGGTTCGATCCCCAGCACCCACATGGCGGCTGAGAACTGTCTCTGACTCCAGTTCCAGGGAAATCCGACACCCTCTTCTGACCTCCTCGGCATTGCACGACACGGGTGCACAAACTTACATGCAGACAGTACATTCATACACATACAAGAATAAATAAAAAAAATTAAAAAAAAAAAACAAAAAAACTGCCTGTAACTACAGTTCCCTAGGATCCAGCACCCCCCTTTGACCTCCACCAGCTGCTGCATGCACATAGTGTAGATATAGACACTCAAGCATAAAAATAAATAAAAGGCATGTGTGGTGGCACATCTCTTTAATCCCAGCACTCAGGAGGCAGAGACAGGCAGATGTCTGAGATCAAGGCCAGCCTCGTCTGCACACTAAGTTACAGGGAGACCCTATCTCAAAAAAAACCCCCAAAACAAAACAACAACAAAAAACCCTAAGAAAAGGGTTTAAGAAACATTAAAAAGTACAAACCTGTGCTGAGCACTCCCTGACTGTGCCCCTGGAAGCCATATGTCAGTGTCGGGTTCAGGGGCAGGCTGAGCAAGGTTGGCAGGTGGCAAGATCACAGTCCTTCCAGAGATTGTGCAGACTGGGAGGATTGGGAGCCAGCGAGGGTGTCAGAATCTCAGTAGATAATGCCTTTTGAGGGTTGAAGAAGTTTTGATGCCTTTTAAGAAAAATGGTGCATTCTTCTTTTCCATAAAAAGGGCATGCAGTTCCAAGTGGGCTGACACATGCTAGGGAAGCAGTGTCATCTCTGTTAAGTGTCTAGGAACCTCCTTCTCTCCCACAAACTGCAGCCTTCACTGTCTCTTCCTAAAACGGGTTCCCAATTCCAGGAGAACTCCAGTTCCAGGGGAATTCGACACCCTCTTCTGACCTCCGCGGCATTGCACGACACGGGTGCACAAACCTGCATGTAGACAGTACATTGATACACATACAGAAATAAATAAAAAAATAAAAAAAAATTTTTATTCATGTTTTATGTGTATGAGTGTACTGTCTGCATGTAGTCTGGCACACCCATGTCGTGCAGTTCCACGGAGGTCAGAAGAGGGTGTCAGATTCCCCTGGAATTGGAGTCAAAGACAGTTCTCAGCTGCCACGTGGGTGCTGGGGACCGAACCCGGGTCCTCTGCAAGAGCAGTTGGCACTCTTAACCGCTAGGCCATCTCTCCAGCCCCTTTTCCCCATATTTTGCCTTATTGGAACTAATAGTGGAAGAAAATAGCATTTTAATGTGTTCTTGCACAGTGTTTTCCGTATATTGTTCCATTTAGACAATAAACTTCTGGTATAGTTATTGTTATTAGTTCCCAATTGAGGAAATCCAGAAGTTTAGGAGTAGGTCAGGCATGGTAGTGTGCACCTATAATCTCATCACTGGGCAAGCTGAGGCTGGAAGGTCAGGAATTCAAGGCTCTCCTTGGCCATAGGCCAGTTTGCGCTACTAGGATCCTGTCTCAGAAAAGAAGCTGAAGAGTGAATTCTGCATACTTTGTTGATAAAAGCTGTGTGTACTGTGTGTATGTGTGTGTGTGTGTGTGTGTGTGTGTGTGCGTGTGTGTGCGTGTGTGTGTGTGTGTGTGTGTGTGTGTGTGTAGGTATTCCAGGTCCAGGAAATTGCCCAGAAAGACTGAAGGGTGTGGATGCCGAGAACACCCCCAGGCTTCAAAGCCATGGCCAGGGTTAGGTTAGGGTAATGGTGGGAGGCCAGGGAGTTTGGACTTGTTTGGAAGGGTGTTGAGGATTTTTAATAGAGGGAATGATGTAGATAGGGTTAGAATGAGATTGGAAAGATGGATGTGGCTGTTCTGAGCAAGGGTGAAGTAGAGCAGGTGCTGGGTGAAGATGTGAGAGGTGGGAGGAGGTTACGAAGAAGCTGGTAGTAACCACCTGGCCAAGGAGACTACGCAGGGCCTGTGAGAGAAGATGGGAGGTGCCATGCTTAGCTTGAGGAATGGTAGCATACAAGGGACAGAGATGATGTGAGGAAAGGGTGGTGAACTCTATTTAGAGTGTTATTGAGGATGTTGGGAATCAAATCTGGGTCCTTTGCAATAGTAGCCAGTGCTCTTTAATGCTGGGCCATTTCTCCAGCCCTGGAACTCTCTATGTAGACCCGAATGGCCTCGAACTCACAGAGATCCTCCTGCCTCTGCCTCCTGAGTGCTGGGATTAAAGGCATGCTCATATGACAGTCAGCAGAGGGTATCGGATCTCCTGGAACTGTAATTATGCTTGCTTGTTGGCTGCTATGTGAGTGCTAGGATTTGAACCTGGGGTCTATGCACAACCAGTGAGTATTGTTAACCTCTGATCCAGCTTTCTAGCCTTAATTTCTTTTCTTTTTATAAAAAGTTTTTGCAGCTGGGCATGGTAGCATACATCTTTAATCCCAGCACTTGGTAGGCAGAGGCAGGCAGATCTCTGTGAGTTCAAGGCCAGCCTGGTCTACATAGGGAGTTTCAGGCCAGCTGGACCTACAGGGAGACCATGTCTGAAAAAGACTAAAAAAGGTTTTTGAAAAAAATAGACACACACATATATGTTGGGGGGAGGTGTCTTTTTTTTGAGACAGGGTCTCCCTGTAGCTTCAGCTGACCTGGAACTCACTGTCCATCAGGCTGTCCTTGAACTCACAGAGATCCTCCTGTCTTTGCCTACTGAGTGCTGGGATTAAAGGCACTCACCACCATGCCTGGCACTGAAAATCTGTTTTGAAGTGATTTATTTTTATCTACGTTTCCCTGTGTATACCACATAAGTTTAAGTGCTCAGGTGGCTAGAAGGCATTGGATCCCATAGAGCTGGAGCTACATGTGGCTGTGAAGCGCCTGCTGTGGCTGATGGAGCTTGGGTCCTCTGAGAGTGGAGCAAGTGCTCTTTACCATTGAGACATCTCTCCACTCCCAAATATATTTTTTAATTTTTTATTTCACATGTATGAATGTATTGCCATGTAAGTGCCACTCATGTTGTGCAATACCCACAGAGATCAGAAGAGGGTGTTGGATCTCCTGGAACTAAAGTTAAAGATGGTCGTTAGCTGCCATGTGGGTGCTGGAAATTGAACCTGGGTCCTCTGTGAGAGCATCCAGTGCTTTTAACTGTTGAGCCATCTCTCTAGCCCCCCTGATTTTTAAAAATTATAGGATTATATAAAGCCATTTTTATGCAACCTGTCTTTTTAAAAATTACATTTATGTACTTAGTGTGTTGTGTGTTTATACACAAATGTATGTACATAGGTTTTTTTGTGTGTGTGTCTATAGATCAGAGAATAACTTTTGAGAGTTTTTTTTTCCTACCATATTGGTTCCTGGGTGTAAAACTCAAGCCCTTAGGCTTGGTGAAGTTGCCCTTACCCACTGAGCCTTCTCCTAGGCCCCAACTCACCTTTTCTTGTAGGCCATTATTTTATATATCAGATGGCCAGCAGTCTAGTGCTCATGCTCCCTGTCACTGGTTAACAAGATAAGCAGTGTAATAATTTCTCCCGGCTGGCTGAAATCACAGAGGATTATTTCAGTTGCTTGTGTGTGCAGAAAGCATGGAAATGCAAACCTGAAAATTCTATTTCTAATCAACTTTAAAAGTTGCTAAGTTGTTTTATTAGTCTGTACCTGACCTTGAGGGAGATTATTGCTAAGAGGAGAAGATGCAAAGTTAATTTCTTCATAAACACAGCTATTATTTAAACACTTGAGATATGGTGATTTCCCTCCCACTCTCCCTTTGCCTCTCTCCCTCTCCTCCTCCCCTTCCTTTCTCCCTTCTCTTCCTGCTCTCCCTTCTCTTCTCTCACATCTGCCTCTACCCCCATTTTTGAGACCAGGTATCATGTATACTATACTGGCCTTTAACTCACCTTGTAGGCGAGACTACTTTGAAACTCCTATCCTTTTCCAAGGGCCGGGATTACAGGTGTGCACCACTGTGCCTGCTATAGAATTGGCTGCTTATTTGCCAACCTTCTTTGGCAGAAATGGTCGTGGTTTTTGGCTTTGCCAGACTTGGAGCTCCTTGTGTTTTCAAGCTCCTGTTGCTCCCTAACTGCCCATCACGTCCATCTTGCATCTTGCTTAAGAATTTTAACCAAGCCCATGCTTTCCTCAGATCACCTTAGTATTTTTTTTTTTAACCTCATGTCCTTTTTCTGTCCCTAGAGCCACCTAGAATATTACATTGTGTTTGGTCATGAGTCTCTGTAGACTCTTGATTTGACTGGTTGTCAGGCCTGCCTGGTTTTGAGGACTGGTCAGGGGTTTGTCGAACGTCCCTTGTTGGCATTTTTCTGATGGTTCAGCTGGGCAGTGTGCTTCTGGGAGACAGTGTGCCCTTCTTGTCACATCAAGAGGACAAGCTCTCAACATGTCTTGTGCTGAGTGATATTGAACTTGGTTGTGTTGACAACTGTCTCCACTGTAAAATTACTCCTCCTCCTTTCCGTTCTGTGCTTTTTGAAAGAAAGTCTTACAAGAGTGAGGAGTTATTCTCATAAGTAGGCTTCATTATTTATAGTTTTGTTTTTATTTTATTTTGGCAGTGCTGGAGATGGAACCCAGTGTCTTGTACATGCTTGTAATTGTGCACAGATATGTTTACTTAAAATATTATTACTAGGCCAGGCATGGTGGTACACACCTTTAATCCCAGTACTGGGGAGGCAGAGGCAGAGGATCTCTATGAATTCAAGGCCAGCCTGGTCTACATAGTGAGTGCCAGGCCAGCTGGAACTACAGGGAGACCCTGTCTCAAAAAGACCAAAAAAAAAAATTATTAGGGGTGTGTGTGTGGGTACGTACACTCACATGCACGCATGCTCTTGTGCCTGTGTGTGTGTCTGTGCACAAATGTGGTACATGTGTGCTATGGAGGTCAGAAGACTATGGAGGAGTCAGTTCTTTCCTTCTACTATGGGCTCCAAGGATTGAACTGTGGGGTGGTCAGGCTTGCACGGCTGGTCTTTTGATCTTCTGGGTTTTGCATTTTGCCAGTGGGATGGGTTTCTGTACTCTTTTTTTTTTTTTTTTTGGTCTTTTCAAGACGGGCCCTGTAGCCCCTGGAACTTGCTCTGTAGACCAGGTTGGCCTTGAACTCACAAAGATCCACTTGCGTCTGCCTCCCAAGTGCTAGGATTAAAGGCATGCGCCACCACGCCTAGCTTCTTTTTTGTCCTTTTGAGACAGGGTCTCCAGGTAGCCCCAGCTGGCCTGGAACTTGCTATGTACACCAGGCAGGCCTTGAACTCACAAAGATCTGCCTGCCTCTGCCTCTCAAGTGCTGGGGATTAAAAAGGTGTGTGCCACCATGCCCTGGCCTTGAGTGCTTTTTTGATTTCTAGCATTCCAGGTTCACTTGCCCTGCCCATTTCCTAGCATCAACCAGGGGATGGAGAATTAGAGAAATGAAGACCTGCAGCTGGATGTGGGAGCTCATTTCTAGAATCCCAACACTTGGAGGCTGAGGCAGAGCCAATTCCATGCCCAGTCTGGTATATTGTAAGGTCCTTTCTTTTTTTTTTTTTTTTTTTTTTTTGGTCTTTTTGAGACAGGGTCTCCCAGTAGTCCCAGCCGGCCTGTAGACCAGGCTGACCTTGAACTCATTGACATCCCTGCCTCTGCCTCCAGAGTGCTGGGATCAAAGTCCGGTTACCACGCCCTCCCCCTTTAATGTCCTGTCTTAACCCGAGAGCAGGGGGAGGGGGAGGGGAAGGGGAAAAGGACTGGGAGAGAGAGAGATTGAAAGGGAGACAGGCTTGTCTTAGCTTCTTTGTACGTAGCCAGGTACACCTTCTCACCTTTCTTCACTTTCTTCTTTTGTCTGTCTAATCCTTCTAGAAATCTTCCCAGCTTTGATGTGATTAGTTATATTTTCATAAGATCAAATGAGTATATATTTATTACTGTTTGGATGAAGAATGAGCTTTATGTGGTATGAATGTCATTAATGATACAATATAGGAAACTAGCTATAAAAATTGAGTTTGGTGTTATCCCCTGACCCTGGGCTGGGGATTAAACCTGAAAGCCTTGCTCATGTTGGGCGAGTATTCTGTCACTGAGCCACATCCCCAGCCCCTTTAAAGATTTAATTTGACTTGGTGGTGCATTTGGTCTTTGACTTTTATCTTGTTTCCAGGAATTAAAAATTTATGAACCTTGGGAACTTTAGGAGAGACAGTTAAAAACTTCTCAAAGTTAATTGTTGATTATTTGGTTTCCCCAGGGAGAGTAAATAGATGCACTAAAATGGCCCTGGGAGCTAGAAATTGGCACTGCTTACAGAGTAGATGCCGAAGAGGCCAGGGCTGTAAGGACACTAAGTGAAGGTTAATTAAATTACAGGCAGTAAGAGAAAACTTACCTCTGAGAAGTGATCTGGACTCTGTATTTTCCATCTGTATGAAAGTGTTTTGAAAACCATTTTCTCTCTTCTACCTATGAGTAAACTCAACTGCAAAGAATATATTCCTCTTCTGTTTCAAAACAGATGAGGTAGAGGACCTGAGTTCAATTCCCAGCACCCACATGGCAGCTAACAACTGTCTATAGCTCTAGTTCTAGAGGACCTGACACCCTCTGGCCTCTGTAGGCATTACATGACACAGGTGCATGTACATGCATGCAGACATGTAAAAATAAGTTAAAAACAGATGGAGGTAATACAGGGGAGAAAAAGCATCCCCTAGAGGATTCTTAGTCTCATTCATAAAAAATGTAGGGCTGCTGACCCGAGTTGGACAGGCTGAAGAGGGCACGTGTGAGGGGCTGATGGCCCTGCGGCCAAACACGCAGCTGTGGGGCTGACGGTCCCACGCCAAACATGCGGTTATGCAGCTGCCGGCTCCCACGACCAAAAGAGCCAACTATGGGGTCCATGGCCCCACAATCCAGCATGCTTGCAGTAACAGCACAGGGATCACATCCATCAGGTGGTGGAAATCTGTGAAAATCAGTTTATTCTATGTAACAGACAGCTTATATATGTTTGGGTCGGGCAGCCCCAGTGGCCATTCTTAGACCTCCATTCCATCACGCTGTCTCCCAGCTCATGGGCCATTCTTAGACCTCCATTCCATCACGCTGTCTCCCAGCTCATGGGCCATTCTTAGACCTCCATTCCATTATGCTGTCTCCCAGCTCATGGGCCATTCTTAGACCTCCATTCCATCACGCTGTCTCCCAGCTCATGGGCCAGTCTTAGACCTCCATTCCATCACGCTGTCTTCCACCTCATGGGCCAGTCTTAGACCTCCATTCCATCACGCTGTCTTCCACCTCATGGGCCAGTCTTAGACCTCCATACTGTCACGCTGTCTCCCAGCTCATGGGGCGTATTCAGAAGAGAGGCGTGCTGACAAGCAATCCGACTTGTGACTTCTGACTGTGTGCTAGACAAAAACAGGCTCTGCTGAGTGTGCTAATTGGATCGGTAGCCCACACATGCTCAAGACACGATTGCAGTCCATGTAGACTAGCAGCCGTGTGGCCAGGAGAAGGAAGAGAAGAAGAAACACAAGATGCTAGGACAGCCCAAAGCAGTAAAGTAAAGAAGACATGTTCAGGGCAGGGACATGAAGAAGAAAAGGAGAGATTATGCTGTCTTTGAAGAATTCAGAACAGTGGGGAGACTTACAGAGAGCCACAGGTCTGTGATCTTGTCCAGAAGCACTGAACTAAGAGGTGAAGAAGATTCCAGGCAGGAAAAAGTCACTATTTTACTAATACACTAGGTATTCCACCCATGTCTTTAGTATGACTTAAGGTGAACCTGCCTTTGTAAAAGGGGGATTTTATTTATTTATTTATTTATTTATTTATTTATTTATTTATTTATTAATATTTGATTATTTTGTATATAAGAGCATATTTCCTGCATGTATGTAAGTGCACCTGTGTTGTGCAATACCCACAGAAGTCAGAAGACCATGTCAAATTTCCCCAGAACTGGAGTTACAGATATTTGTTAGTTGCCATGTGGGTGTTGGGAATCAAACCTGGGTTCTCTGTAAGAGCAGCCAGTGCTCTTAACCGCTGAGCCGTTTCTCCAGCCTAAGGTTATTTATTTATTTATTGCCTTTTTTTTTTATTGATGCTTTGTGTATTTCATACATCATTTTCCAATTCAGTTCAAGCATATATCCCCTTCCCTTCCCCCCACCCCACCCCTACCCATCCCAGATCATGCATTCTGCCGTAAGTTTTCTGCATCTTTCTCTGCTTTTTTGTTTTGTTTTGTTTTCTTTTTTTTTAACAATAAGTGATAATTTGTGAGTACAAGCATCCTTCATGTAAAACCAATTTGCAAGCAGTTGTGCCCAAACCCACACAGCTCATGGGTCCCACCATCCAGCAGGGGGGGCTTGTATGTTCAATCAAGTTGATCAAATGAGTGTCCAGTCTATATTGTTGTAGTTTCACCATTCACCCCAATCGCAGCCCTTACATTCTACCGCGCCCCCTCTTCCGCAGATTGTTCCCTAGGCTTAGAAAAGGGGCACAGGTGGATGAGAAGCAAAACAGTCTACTTTCTCTGGAGCTGTTGTCTTGGTCTCTAGTCAATTCTGGCTTTTTTTTTTCATGGGCTGCCAGCTTGTCCAGGCATAATCTTTCAATCCTACTAATGAAGCACATGCAATTAGATATATAGGTATTTAAACAGTATAATATATAGCCTTTCGATCCTTCTAATGAAGCACTCGCAATTAGATATATAGGTATTTAAACATTACTAATTGTTATGGTAGGTTACTTTGGTATAGACACAGATATTTGGATGGTATGTTAATCCATGAATTACATTTTCTTCTGTTAAGTATGACAGGGTCTTCCTGTGGTTTATAACATCTCCTTTATTGCCTTTTTGAGATGGGTCTCCCTGTAGCCCCAGCTGTCCTGGAACTCACTATGTAGACCAGTCCTGGGCTCAAACTCACAGAGATCCTCCTGCCTCTGCCTCCTGAGTGCTAGGATTAAAGGTGTGTGCCACCACACCTGGCAAGATTTAATTAATTAATTAGTCTTTCTTTGGTTTATTTTTTATTTTATATGTCTGAATGTTATAGTTGCATGTGTGTGAGTGCACCGGTGTCATGCAGTGCCCAAGGAGGATATAAGAGGGTGTTGGAGTCCCTGGAACTGAAGTTACAGATAGTTGTTAGCCACCATGTGGGTGCTGTGATTCAAACCTGGGTCTTCTGGAAGAACATCCAGTTCCCTTAATGGCTGAGACATCGTTCCAGCCCCTATTTATTTGTCTTTTTTTGAGACAGGATCTCCCTGTAGCTCCGGCTGTCCTGGAACTCACTCTGTAGACCAGGCTGGCCTTGAACTCACAAAGATTCGCCTGCCTCTGCCTCCCAAGTGTAGGATTAACCGAAGGATTTCAGGCGCGTGCGCCATGCCGGGTGCAGTTTGATTTTTCTCTACGATCCTGCTGCTCCCTTTGTGGAGCGCTTCTGCAAGGGTCCCGAGTACCTGGAGAAGGCTGGCTCTCAGGACTCCTTTCCTAAACCCCTCTCTATAGGGACCAGAGAAGCAGATCCGTGCTGCTGCTTGTGGGGGGCTGACTCCTGTGAAGGGCCCTGTCTGTGAAGATGTCTGCTTTCATTGTGGTTTGGGGGCTGCAGAAATGGGAACTCAGGTTGGGGTGCTTTCTGCTGTCATGCCCACGATCTGAGCGTATCTTCTATTCGCCCTTCTGGGCTGGTCCTTTGTGTTGCAGTCCCTCTTTTCTGATCTCTGCTGAGCCTCCCACAGAGACTCGCACCCCAGCCTAGACTCCCTGGCTACCAGTTCCAACTTGCTCATCTGATGATGAGGTCTCTGCAGCCTTTCCTCTTGCTCAAAGCCAAATCTCCCTGACCGTAGGCCTGGGTCTGTTTATGGTTATGGGATGCATGGGAAGGGCAGGCATTCCAAATTCTCAGTTCTCTGACCCTTGTCCCCATTGTTGGAACTTTATGCTTACTGTTTTTTGGTGTGTGTTCGATTATTACAAGATTTCCTCCAAAGATCATTAATCCAGCCAGGCGTGGCGGTACACACGTTTAATCCCAGCTCTTGAGAGGCAGAGGCAGAGGCAGAGGCAGGCAGAACTCTGTGAGTTCAAGGCCAGCCTGGTCTACATAGTGAGTTCCAGGCTAGCCGGGGCTGCGATGGAAATTGAAATAGAAGCCCTCTTTTTCAGCCTTTGACAGTAGCTATTACATATTTATAAGATGGAGGACAAGATACACTAAAAATAACTAATGCACAACTGGCGACAACAAACATTTTTATAGCTTTATGGGAAGTCATTTTGGTACTTGTGTTTATGGATCAGGAAGTAAGATGGTCAATGCAACCCAAATCAGGGAGCCATGGGCATTGCTTTCACAGAGATTTGTTATATCTGGGAATATAATGGAGTCTGTTAAGGAAATCTGGTGAACTCAAAAATCCAGCATTGGCTCTAATAGATTTCAGGGTTGTCTGTGAAAGCTGCCTACCACCTTTTAGACCCAGCATCACACTTCAGTTCCTGAAAGCCTGCCTGAGAATTTACAGTGCTTTCCTAGAGAAGATAAATGTCACTGACAAAACAGAATTATGACTTGAAGAAGGAACAGGTTGTAGGGTACAGGGTACATGTGAGAGCCTTCAGTGGGTGCTTGGCACCCTTTTGGGAGAGTCAGGTGGAATGTCACACTGGCAGTTGACAAGATGGTTCTTTTTTTAATTTTTATTTTATTTATTTATTTTTGTATGTGTATGAGTGTACTGTCTGCATGTAGGTTTGTGCACTCATGTCATGCAATGCCATGGAGGTCAGAAGAGGGTGTCGGATTCCCCTGGAACTGGAGTTAACTGGAGTTAAAGATGGTCCTCGGCCACCATGTGGGTGTTGGGAATCGAACCTGGGCCCTCTACAAGAGCAGTCGGTACTCTTCACCGCTGAGCCATCTCTCCAGCCCCGGCAAGATAGTTCTTAATGTAGAATTGGAGCTGACTGCAGACAGTGTGAGGGCATGTGCGATAGCTGTGATGACAGAGCCTCTGAGGTGGCCTTTGAACACAAGCATAGATGGCAAAAATCAGAAGGGACTCTTGAAATGGGAGAAGAGGAACTTCAAGTAAGTCAGGGAAAGCTAAGCAGGCTCTTGCGAGTGGTGTGAGGGTACCAGAGGAAAGATGACTGGGAAATGACATTCTGCAGAAAGGTTACAAGCAGTGAGAAAGATCAGGCTGCAAGAATGGAGAAAGGGCCACAAAGAGTAGGCATGGGCCACTTCTGAAATGAGACACACACATCCACGGACACACACATAGACACACATATCCACAGACACACATAGACATAGTTACACATACACAGACACACATATACATGCATATACAGACCTACACAGACACAGACACATGCACAGACACACCCACATACATAGACACACAGATGCACACTCCCAGACTCACAGACATGTACTTATCTATTTAAATTCTTTGAGTGGCTCTGGAGATAGAACTCAGGGCTTCCCACATGCTGGGCAGTGCTCTATTCCCAGCCCTTTTGGGGTGTTTGCTGTGAGACACTTGCTTTATATCACTTAGCCCTGTGCTGTAAGTTGAGTATCTGTTATCTGAAATACTTGAGATCAGAAGTGCTTCAGATTTTCGGGTTCCTTGGATTCTCTAATATGTGCATGGACTTTGCTGGTTGAATGTCTGTGCCAATCAGTTTTCTGTTGTGTGATGAAATACCCAAGAAACTCAGCTTACAAGGAGAAAGGGCTTATTTTGTCTCCTGGCTTCAGGGGCTTTCCAATCGATGGTCCTATCACTTTGGGCCTGTGATGAGGCAGAACTTCACGGCAAGAGATATTGGAGCAAAGCTACTCACTTCATGGTGACCACGAAGCAGAGAGAAGCCAGGGTACCAATATCCTCTCAAGGGCACACCCCTAATGAAACCTTTCATTTCTCTAAGTTAGTTTCACCCCTAAGTTTCCATTATCTCTGAAGAACACCACCAGCTGGGGATAAATCCTCCAACATCACCTAACAATTCTACGATTTCCCAAGAGTGCTACTAGCTGTGGGCAAATCCTTCAGCAGTGATATTCTTTTTTTTTTTTTTTTTTTTTTTTTTTTTTTTTTTGTCTTTTCGAGACAGGGTCTCCCTGTAGCCCCAGCTGTCCTGGAACTCACTCTGTAGACCAGGCTGGCCTTGAACTCACAAAGATCCGCCTGCCTCTGCCTCCCAAGTGCTGGGATTAAAGGCGTGCACCACCACGCCCGGCCAGCAGTGATATTCTAGATCCAAGCTGTGGCACTGTCTCCAGATTGCAGAAATCAAAAAAAACCCTCAGTACCTATATGATGCTCAGAAAGCTTCAGAGTTGGGAACACTTCAGATTAGGAATGTACAACGTGTGTTCAGGGACAGCACATGGTTTCATTGAAAAGGGGACTGTGACGCTTAGTTTTGATTGACAGTGTGACTGGGATAGAAGGGCCCAGAATAAATCATACTTCTGGGCATGTTTCTGAGGGAGTTTCCAGAGATGAATAAAGGGGATGTGTGCTGATTATGGGCAGAGCCTCCCTTGAGAGGAGACAGAGGAAGAAGTGCCCTAGTGCAGGTTATTACTCTGCTTCCCAGGTACCAGGAGGCAAGCTGCATCCATGGTGCCTGGGATCAGAATGAATGAAGGCAAAGACTGGACTGAACGACCTCTGAAAGAAGCTGTGAGTGGAAACAACTTCTCTGTTAAGATTTCCTGTCTCGTCACAATGACACACAGTCTGTTGGACACAGAGATGCTCAGGGAGGTGTTAGGGGGCTGCCATAGCTACTGGTCGGTAATAGTGTGATATCCTGGAGTTTCCTGTTATTGAGACTGGGTCCCGTTATTGTAGCCCAAGCTGGCCTTGGATTTGCCATCTACCTGCGTTGGTTTCTCAAGAGCTGGGATTACAAGTGTGTGCTATCATGGCCAGCTTTGGATTTTCTTCTTTAACTTGTTATTTGGAAATAATTTTTGCTTATAGTAAAGTTGCAAAATAGTGGACTTGCCATATATCTTTTACCCAATTTTCTTTAAAGTGCGTGTCTTCCATCAATTATATTTTTTCTTTACAACAGTAGAAAAATACCATTGTAGTATCTTGCTAACTGGACTTCCGCCTGTAATCAGATTTTACCAGTTTTCCCACCAACCAGAGGGTGGGATCTTCCATCCCTCTAGCTTTGTGGTATACAGTAAGGATTCCATTCTGGGTCACTGTGGTCCCGCTGTTCCCTTGTAAATATCATTCCTGGTTGATTTGTTTGTTTGTTCTGACAGATGTATTGATACCTCTTTTCACTACCATATTTGTGGTATAAAATAGTTCTACAAATTCTCTACTACACTGGGTTTTCCAGATAGATACTGGGTTGCCAAGGGCTAGGAGGCGGTGAGATCTGTCTGTGTTGAAGAAGTTGAGCAGTGGAGGCAACATGACTAGGGGACGAGGTCACGAGGGGACAAGAGCACTAAACCCTGAGCCCTCCAAGCCCTCTTCTAAGGCTGGGGGAGCTCTTTGTGGCAGTCAGCCAGGAGATAGGAAGAGAGAGGACACGACTCGCCAGCCAAGGCCAAGAGCGAAGGGACAGACAGCATTTGACATTTGACTGCAGGCAGGAAGTGCCTGGGGAGGGCTCTTGCCTGGTGACTTAATTGGAGGGAACACCAGAAAGACAGGGGGTGGAGTTAGGAAAAGGAAAGATTAGAAACAGCCTCTATTCCCTGGCAGGATGGATTTAATAAGACTGAAAAGAGAATTTGGCACTAAATGACATTGAGGTCCCTCTGGAGGGCAAATGCGACTTTCGCTGCAGGCCCCACGAGGCTGCCTTTCTCCAGACCCGCACTGGGCAGCTGGAAAAAGCATTGGAGCCCGCCCTTGCCTGGGCTTCCTTTGGGCTGAAGCAAACCTGGAGGAGGGGAGAGAGCTCCTTGGAGAGGGAGAAGGCCCAGCACGGGTGACCTTTTGGGGTGGGCCGAGGTTCACAGGGACCTTTGCTAACTTGGAAGGCATTTCCTTAGCTGGTCCTGAAGAATGGATAGGGCGGGGCCTGTTGTAGAGCCTTTGGGGAAAAGTGTAGAATTACTGTGGGGAAGGACTTGGGATTGGTGTTAAGTCTGTGTTCCTCAAGGTCGTGCCCTTAATAATGACATTAGCTAGCAATTCCTTGTTTATATTTCCAGAAGCAATTTGAAGATCACATCTGTTATGTTTCAAATCAGGAATTTTGTTACCTAAGGAAGAAAGCTAACTTCTTGGGGATCTGATACCAACTGACTTGTAGCCTAGGCAGTGTGCTTTCACAGGACACAGGGTGAAGTGTAGGATCAATTGAGTAACCTGGGGCTGGGAATGGAGTTGCAGTGAGACAATGTGATTTCCTGATAAGCCGTTCAGACTGAAGTGGAATGGAAACTAGAGGTTGGTTGGAGTAAAAGAGTATGCAGTTTCTTTCCTTTCTTGATTGAATAGCCATGTGTATATCTCCGAATAGCCCCCAAAGGAAAAGAATTTGGTGTTGAAGGAAAAGCTAAAGTTTGGGTAATGGTGGCAGGGGTGCGAAGGCCAAAGTGAGCTGGCCATGTGTTCCCTTGAGGCTGTGTAGAGACTGTGGTGTACTGTTTTATTTTCCAGAAGGAATTAGTTAAGTTTGAAGCCTTCTATAATATAAGTATATGCTACTAAGAGCATTTTATATCTGAAGGAAGGATTGGAAGGATAAAACCATGTGTTAGATCCATTAATGTAATTAAATTATTGCTTTGAGAATCTAGTAGAATAAAGAAAAACATGACCACACAGTGCAGGAAGTGCAGTGACAGGAAGTCCCCAAGGAAAATAACAGGGCTTGCATGATCAGTTGTTTTATGGGGAGTTTGTAGAACCCCGCGGATGACCAGTAGTTGACTTGGTTTTCTTTAAATAGGACTGTTAGGATTTAAGCTTCATTGATTTTTCATTAAGGAGAATGTTAGTTTCTTCAAGTGGAGAATGTGTGGTGTCTTCATTGGTCATACTAACTTTTCATGTTTATTTACTTTTATTTATTTATTTATTTTATATTTTATTTGTTGATTTTGTGTGTGTGTTTGGGTGCACACATGCCATGGCGTACATGTGGAGCTTAGAGGACAAACCACTGGAGTTGTTCTCGCCTTTCAACACGTGGTCAGTCTCCCATGAACTGATTGATTGAACTCAGGTAGTCAGCCTTGGTGACTGGCACTTTTGTCTGCTGAGCCATCTCTCTAGCCTCTTTCATGTGTATTTGGAAGGTAGGTCTTTTGCTGGATTTAGGCCTGCATCTTTCTTTCCTCAGCCTTTTTTTTTGTTTTGTTTTTTTTTTTTTTTGAGACAGGGTCTCCCTGTAGCCCCAGCTGACCTGGAACTCACTGTGTAGACCAGGCTGACCTGGAACTCACAGAGATCTGCCTGCCTCTGCTTCCTGAGTGCTGGGATTAAAGGCGTGTACCACCATTCCCAGATTTCCTCAGTCTTTTAACCTTGAGTTTGTTTGTTTGTGTTTGTTTTGAGACAGGATTTCTTTTAGCTCTAGGTCGCCTGAAACTCTTTGTGTAGACCCACAGCACCTGCCTCCCAGTGCTGGGGTTAAGGGTGGGAGCTACACCACACCTGTCCTGGAGGGTCACTTTCTTTTGAATCTGGGTCTCATAACCTAGCAAGTCTCTTCTCAGTAGTATTTGAGGTTGGACTTGATCTCCTGATCCTCCTGCCCTCACCTCCAAGGAGCTGAGATTACAGGCATGTACCACTTGCTTTGTCTAACTGGAAATTGGGAAGCAACTTTTGTTATAGATTAGGGAAAAAAAAAAAAAAAGTCTTTTATTTTGAAAGCTTTTTACTGCAAAGTGTAAGCAGTATGATTAAGAAGTGAATAGGTTTTTCTGAAGCTTTGCTATTGACATGATAACTCTTAGCTTATGCCAACAAAGATGAAAGATTTTTTTTTTTCTGTAATTTTAAATGGTTTGGTAAGAAAGGAAATGTTCTGTTTGTGTCATAGGAGGAATCAAGTGGTCATGTGACAAACTTGTTCTTTCCAGTTTTCTTTTTTTTTTTATTAATTTTATTTATTTCTGTATGTGTATGAATGTACTGTCTGCATGCAAGTCTGTGCACCCGTGTCGTGCAACGCCGTGGAGTTCAGAAGAGGGTCTCGGATTCCCCTGGAACTGGAGTTCTCCTGGAATTGGAGCTCAGACGGTTCTCAGCTGCCATGTGGGTGCTGGGGATTGAACCTGGGTCCTCTGTAAGAGCGGTCGGCGCTCTTAACCGCTAGGCCATCTCTCCAGCCCCCAGTTTTCTTTTTTTATAAACATTAAGTACAATGCTATTAGTGAATTATGTGTATTTATAAATGACAGTTTGGCTTTTGAAGAAAGGTACAATTTATGAGGTAGAAATGGAATGAAAAACATTATTATAATAAGTAAAGCTAGTACTGTTTGAGAAGTCAAACTCTGGAGACAGCTAAACAGAGACAGCAGCACTATGTTAACTTTTAAAAGAAGAGTGAGGGGCAAGGAGATGGTTCAGCAGGTAAAGGTGCTTGCCAAGTCTAGGAACCTGAGTTTGATCCCAGGGACCTTTGTGGTGGAAAGATGAGAACTGACTACCCCAAGTTGTCCTCTGACTTCCACACATGTGTTATACCATGCATGTACATGGATGTGCACACACGTACACACACACACACACACACACACGTTATAATTTTATTTTATTTTTTTAAGTCTGAGCTCTGGGGCTGGAGAGATGGCTCAGCAGTTAAGACCACTGGTTGCTCTTGCAGAGGAACCTAACTTAATTCCCAGCACCCATATGACAGCTAACAGTCACCTATAATTCCAGGTCCAGGGGAATCCAACACCCTCTTCTGGCTTCTGCGGACATTGCATGACGTGGGTGCACTTATGTGTAGGCAAAATATTCATATACATAAAATAAAAAAATAAGATCTTAAAAATTATTTTAAGACAGATTTATTTTTGTAGAGATTTTAAAGCAAACTAATCTATTTTTAAGGTGGAAACACTTAGGAATCGGTTTGGAGAATGAAAGTTTGGGATAGAAATGTTCTTTATATTCAGAATAACTGAAAAATGAAGTGGGAAGGAGTTCGGCATTTTTTTCCTCCCAGTATAACAGTGGCTGTTGCCTTCCAGAATGTGGGAAGGGAAAGGGTAATAGGACAACATGATTGTGGGTATGAAGAGCATTTCTATAAACCAAATAAGAGGTATGAAGTTACAAAGAGACGTATTTATTACAATAACTACACAAGCTGGAGAGGGGAGGCTGCCAGCCACAGTGACCTCAGGTTTCAGATGGTTAAGTACATTCTATTGTGGTTGCTTTGAAAAATATCCACCATGCCTTTTTAGCTTAGAGTCAGGCTTCTTGCAGGTGAACCATTGGTAATCTACCTTTATACCTCCAAAATGTCCCACAGTTTCACCTTGGGTTTTCCTGCTGTCCCCAAGAGAAGAGGGTGAACCTTAAGTAGAATAGAGGATTGGGAGCTAAGCATGGCTAGGTTTCATGGAGGAAGAGCTGCTCCATAGAGCAGGACCTTCTTGGCCTCTGGGGGTCTGTGTGTTGCTGGCTGAGAAGGTCCCCTCTGAGGTTGGAAATATGTACTGCTAGGGCTGGAGAGATGGCTCAGCGGTTGAGCGCTGACTGCTCTTGCAGAGGACCTGGGTTTGATTCCCAGCACCCATATGGCAGCTAAGAACCATCTTTGACTCCAGTTCCAGGGGAATCTGACACCCTCTTCTGACCTCCACAGCATTGCATGACACGGATGCACCAACCAACCTATGGAGACAGTACACTCATACACATAGAAAATAATGAATAAAATAAAAAAAAGAAATATGTACCGCTTAATCTGGGCAGGCAGGAAAGGATGGGGAAGTATAGGAGCAAGAATCTATGCTTGACTAAATGATCTTCACCCACATGGGGTGTGTGAAGTGGGTCCCTGTAGGTATAACAGAAGGGCCATGATTAGCACATTTAAATCTTGAAAACATTCATAAGAACAGCTGCCGGTTGCTCAAGTTTGGTTACATGTGGTGACCTTTTGTCATTTCTTACGATTTTTCTGTCCTGGGCCTATTACCCAGTGTGAATTTGAATTAGCTCCTGCTGACTTTGCTCTTGAACTGAAACCCTTTGCTGAGCAGTGTGCAACTGTGATGTCTTTTGCAAGACATAAACCTGGTGTTCCTACAAAGAAAGCTTTAGAGCTACTTAGGGACAGCTACCCCTGGATGACCAGAGCCTGGGTCCCAGCTTTTGTTATGTGGTATTATCTTTTTTTTTTTTTTTTGTCTTTTCGAGATAGGGTCTCCCTGTAGCCCCAGCTGTCCTGGAACTCACTCTGTAGACCAGGCTGGCCACAAAGATCCAGCTGCCTCTGCCTCCTGAGTGCTAGGATTAAAGGCATGCACCACCTCGCCTGGCGATATGTGATATTATCTTTAAAAAATCTATCTTTTGGGGCTGAGATAGCCTAGCAATTAAGAGCACCAACTGCTCTTGCAGAGGACCTGGGTTTGATTCCCGCAACCCACATGGCAGCTGAGAACCTCTGTAACTCCAGGACAGTTCCAGGGAATCTGAGACCTTCTTCTGACCTCCGGCGGCATTGCGCACTACACGGGTTGCACAAACCTACATGGCAGACAGTACATTCATAATACACAAAAATAAAAAGAAAAAATTTTTTTTTTTAATTAAAAAAAATTAAAAGTAATCAAAAAATAAAAATCTGTCTTTCAAGCCGGGGCGTGGGTGGCACACAGGACCCTTATAAAATCTACGACTTGGGAGGCAGAGGCAGGCGGATGCTCTGTGAGTTCAAGGCCAGCCTGGTCTACAGAGTGAGTTCACAGAGCCAGCTGGGCTGACAGGGAAGACACACTGTCGCAAAAAGACAAAAAAAAAAAAAAAAAAAAAAAAATCTATCTTTCACCTGGTGATAGATGAAAGAGGTGGTTCATGATCCTGTGTCGTTTTGTGTGTGTATGATGCTAGCATGCTACCACTGAGCCACACCCCAGCCTGATTCCATGTATTGAGCTTTCCAAAAGCAGACCCAGGGCTGCTTCACAAATGCAGCTTTATTGTAGGTATTCAATGCACCTATCACCATGATACTTGAGAATAAAGGTGGTGATATTTAGGGGTTATTCTCAAGTGGATGGGTTCTTTAATGTGGATATAATGGCTGACAGATGGATTTTTTTCAATCCCTCCATTTAAAAAAATTTTTTTTAAATTTATTCTTGTATGTGTATGAATGTACAGTCTGCATGTAGGTTTGTGCACCCATGTGCAATGCCTCAGAGGTCAGAAGAGGGTGTCTGATTCCCCTGGAACTGGAGTCAAAGACTGTTCTCAGCCACCATGTGCGTGCTGGGGATTGAACCTGGGTCCTCTGCAAGAGCAGTCGGGGCTCTTAACCGCTAGGCCATCTCTCTAGCCCCCAATCCCTCCATTTTTATAGTTCAATTCCATTAAAAAACACAATCATATCTCTTATATGACTTACAGCTATTTTCAAACAGTCTCACTTTTAGAGTATTTGCATTTTGTTTCCTGTGTACCCTTTTATGGTGGAGGTAGTTTGATAGTGGGACATGTTAATCTTCGTCTGGTCCAGCAGTAGAAAATAGTGACCACAGTTTGCCTCAAGATAAGGAAACCACGAGGAGAAAAGTACATGAGCCTTTTCCAGGTCTGTAGAACTGGGGTGATTTATATTTCAGTTCCCATTGAACTAGCATTTGTCTCATCCTCAACAGAAGGTTCTGCCCACTGGAATGTGTTGCTAGACTGAGCTAATATGCTGAGGGTCTTAACAGTTATTGGCACACCTGTGGTTCATATGAGCTTTCGTGGGAAGCCTTATCGTCTGTGTTGAAACGCTACTTCTGTCCCAGCCAGGGTCGCTATCCACACCAGGAATGCAAGATCTTTTATAGATTGCACAAGAAAAAAAAGTCAAATATTTGAGTAAAATGTAGAAGACTACTTCTTGGAGACCACAGAGCAGATTTAAAAGAGGAATAACCTGCGCTGCCTTTGAGCCCCCTCTGTGCCTCCTTGTGGTGTCGGTGGTTTAAAAAAAAAAAAAAGAGGAATAACCTAGTAGATATTGAAGAGTGCAGAGTCCAGTCCAGAAGTGTGTACTTACAAATCCTCTAGGCTGATTCTCCCATTGGGAGTTAGCTTAAATCAGCTTCACCCCTCTTTTTTCCAATTCCTATTTTTCATTCTCCTCTCTTTCCCCCCCTTCCCTTTCTTTCTTTCTGGATGTTTGCCTTCATTGTAGAAAGAAGGACCAGTCCAGATGTTCTATTACTTCCTGAGGGTCCCTGTGCTAGGGAGTGACAGAGCTGAGCCCAGGCCTGTTCCTTTACAGATCTAGTCTCTGGCCCCTGATATGTGGCCTCTTAATTCTTTGTCATTCATGGTGCAAAGATGAGTGATACATGCCTGTCCTCAGGTAGGTGGCAAGCACACACAGAGGACATGTCAGGAAATAGCAGATCCTCAATGTGAGACTCTCTGGGGGTTCAGAGGAGAAAGCTTCCCTCCCCACAATCCTTGTCCTTTGCAGATGGGTGTAGAGGGTTCCTAAAGAAGGACCCCAGCACGACCTGTTTGTATATGTTTCATCTTTGCTAACAGCTTTGGTATTTTTTCTAAAACTCTGCATCCTTCCTCCTTAGAGTTCTCATTTAATTTTTAAAAATGTATTTTTGGCCAGGCTTGGTGGTACATGCCTTTAATCCCAGCACTCTGGAGGCAGAGGCAGGCAGCTCTCTGTGACTTCAAGGTCAGCCTGGTCTACATAGTGAGTTCCAGAACAGCTAGGGCTACAGGGAGACCCTATCTCAAAAAGACCAAAAGAAAAATGTATATCTGTCTTTTATGTGTATGAATATTTTGCCTTCATGTATAAAACCACTCATGCATTGAATGCCTGTGGAGGCTGAGAGAGGGCATCACATCCCCTGGAACTAGAGTTATGGATAGTTGTTAGATACCATGAGGCTTCGGGGACCCAAACCTGGGTCCTCTTCAAGAGCAGCTAGTGCTCCTAGCCTCCAGACCAGCTCTCTAGTCCTGGAGTGTTGGCTTTTTAACACAACAGGGAAAGCCAGGTCCCGGATGAAGTAGACATCTTGTGGGGAGCTAGGATGTCCATTTCTTCTGCAGTTGTATTTCAAAATTTGTAGTTGGCTTTTTTTAATTGCAATCTACTTCTATTAATGTAGCATCCCAAATCTGATGGTGAGTCTAAGTATCAAACTGTGCCAGTGGAGTTAAATGCTGACATGATTAAAATATGTTTGGAGAAATAGCTTTTTACTTTTTAAGAAAACAGAGTGATGAATCCAGTGGCAGATGGCAGTTTTTCTGGTTGTTACCCCAACTAGACTTCTGTGCTACGTCAGGACCATCTTCGTGCTTAGTTTGGAGCCATGCTGGTGATCCTATACCATACTCTGGAGTGGTTTTTCTTTTCTTTTCTTTTCTTTTCTTTTCTTTTCTTTTCTTTTCTTTTCTTTTCTTTTCCTTTCCTTTCTTCTTTCCTTTTTCCTTTCCTTTTCCTTTCTTTTCCTTTCTTTTCTTTTCCGTTTCCTTTCCCCTCCTTCCCTCCCTCCCTCCCTTCCTTCCTTCCTTCCTTCCTTCCTTCTTTCCTTCTTTCCTTCTTTCCTTCCTTCCTTCTTTCCTTCTTTCCTTCTTTTTCTTTTTTTTTTTAAGACGGGGTCTCCCTTTAGTTCCAGCTGGCCTGGAACTCACAGAGATCCGCTGGGATTAAAGGTGTGTACCACCATGCCTTACTGGAGTGGTTCCTTTGAAAGCTGTAATGATATGAATTTGTACATATTCTCTGGATACCATTTTCACTTGGGTTTCCATAGTTACACATAGTAGAGTTAGCACTTTGCTCTTTCTTGGTGGTCATTACTGTGTTAGTGTTAACTCTATAGTGAGATTGACTTCATCCTCACAAGTATTACTTGCTGATGGGATTTTTCTTTTGTTCCTTTAGCAGATCATCTGATCAAATTCATGACCATGGGGGATATGAAGACCCCAGACTTTGATGACCTCCTGGCAGCATTTGACATCCCAGATATGGTAGATCCCAAAGCAGCCATTGAGTCTGGACACGATGACCACGAAAGCCACATCAAGCAGAATGCTCACGTGGATGACGACTCTCATACCCCCTCGTCCTCTGATGTTGGTGTCAGTGTGATTGTCAAGAATGTTCGAAACATTGACTCCTCCGAGGGTGTGGAGAAAGATGCCCATAACCCCACGGGCAATGGCTTGCATAATGGCTTTCTGACAGCAGCTTCTCTTGACAGCTATGGTAAAGATGGAAACAAGTCCTTGAAAGGAGATGCCCCTACCTCAGAGGTGACTCTTAAAGACTCAGCGTTCAGCCAGTTCAGCCCTATCTCCAGTGCTGAAGAGTTTGATGATGATGAGAAAATAGAGGTGGATGACCCTCCAGACAAGGAGGATTCTCGGTCCAGTTTCAGATCAAACGTGCTGACAGGGTCAGCTCCTCAGCAGGACTGTGACAAACTCAAGGCACTTGGAGGGGAAAACTCAAGTAAAACTGGAATCTCTACATCAGGCCATGTCGATAAAAACAAAGTCAAGAGAGAGACAGAAACAAATTCCATAAACCTGAATGTTTATGAGCCTTTTAAAGTCAGAAAAGCAGAGGATAAGTTGAAGGAGAACTCCGAGAAGGTGCTTGAAAACAAGGTCCTGGATGGGAAGCTGAACTCCGACAAGAATGACACCAGCCTCTCCGGTATCACATCTTCTAAAACGAAGTCATCATCCAAGCTCTCATCATGCATAGCTGCCATTGCTGCATTGAGCGCTAAAAAGGCTGCTTCAGACTCCTGCAAAGAGTCTGTGGCGAATTCTGGAGAAGCTTCTCCATTACCAAAAGAGGCAAACGAGAGTCCACGAGCTGCTGACAAGTCTCCGGAATCCCAAAGTCTTATTGATGGCGCCAAGAAAGCTCTGAAACCCCCGGACAGTCCTGGGAGCATCTCCAGTGAGAACAGCAGCAAAGGCTCCCCGTCTTCCCCCGCGGGGTCCACACCAGCAATCCCTAAAGTCCGAATCAAGACCATCAAGACGTCTTCGGGGGAGATCAAGAGAACAGTGACCAGAGTGTTGCCAGAAGTAGATCTGGACTCTGGGAAGAAGCCTTCTGAGCAGGCGGCGTCTGTGATGGCCTCTGTGACATCTCTTCTGTCATCTACAGCATCAGCGGCTGTCCTTTCCTCTCCCCCCAGGGCACCTCTCCAGTCAGCCATGGTTACTAATGCCATTTCCTCTGCAGAGCTGACCCCCAAACAGGTCACCATCAAGCCTGTGGCTACTGCTTTCCTTCCCGTGTCTGCTGTTAAGACAGCAGGGTCCCAAGTTATCAATTTGAAGCTTGCTAACAACACAACGGTGAAAGCCACGGTTATATCTGCTGCCTCTGTTCAGAGCGCCAGCAGTGCCATCATCAAAGCCGCCAATGCCATCCAACAGCAAACCGTTGTGGTGCCGGCATCTAGCCTGGCCAACGCCAAACTTGTGCCAAAGACTGTGCACCTTGCCAACCTTAACCTTCTGCCTCAGGGTGCCCAGGCCACCTCTGAACTCCGCCAAGTGCTAACCAAACCTCAGCAACAAATAAAGCAGGCAATAATCAACGCAGCGGCCTCGCAACCTCCCAAAAAGGTGTCTCGAGTGCAGGTGGTGTCGTCCTTACAGAGTTCTGTGGTGGAAGCTTTCAACAAGGTGCTGAGCAGTGTCAACCCAGTCCCTGTTTACATCCCAAACCTCAGTCCTCCCGCCAATGCAGGGATCACGTTACCGATGCGTGGGTACAAGTGCTTGGAGTGCGGGGACTCCTTCGCCCTGGAAAAGAGCCTCACCCAGCACTATGACAGGCGTAGTGTGCGCATCGAAGTAACGTGCAACCATTGTACAAAGAACCTTGTTTTTTACAACAAATGCAGCCTCCTTTCCCACGCCCGTGGGCATAAGGAGAAAGGCGTGGTAATGCAGTGCTCCCACTTAATTCTAAAGCCGGTTCCAGCAGACCAGATGATAGTTTCTCCATCTAGCAATACTCCTTCCACTCTGCAGAGCTCTGTGGGAGCTGGCGCGCACACTGTAACAAAAATCCAGTCTGGCATAACTGGGACGGTTATCTCTGCTCCTTCAAGCACACCTATCAGCCCAGCTATGCCCCTAGATGAAGACCCCTCCAAGCTCTGTAGGCACAGTCTCAAATGTCTGGAGTGTAACGAAGTCTTCCAGGATGAGACGTCACTGGCTACACACTTCCAGCAGGCTGCAGACACAAGTGGACAAGTAGTGTATCATTTAAATTTTGGTGTTTCGGTGATGAGTCTGTAGCCATGAATGCTCAATCAGATGCCTTGATTTCAGGGTGGCAGCACAATTATGTGGAGGGTGTGTGCGTGTATGTATGCAAACACAGGAAGGAGAAAGGTTTGTTTTCTTAATATAGTGCAGTGTTGAAACACGAGGGTGGATCTTCAGCTGGATATAAAGTGTATGCCCTGAATGAATTATGTTCGGTAATTGTTCGGTCATTAGAATGTATGTCGGAAGTCTGAGATTTAGCTATAAAATGTGAGTGTCATCCCATTGTATTAAGTGTTCAGTTTGGATTACATTGCCACAGTATCTGAAATGATTAACAAGTATAACGGTGCCCACTGTAAGGGTCGTCTCTTTAGGAACCATGGTGCAAAAGTGTATGCAGTGAATTTTGACTACAAATTGCAAACCGTCTGATTGAGAAAACATTCATGTCTTTGCAGCTTTTTATGTTTTTGTAGTCAAGTATGGGTTGATATTGGTGAAATACATTGCACAGTTTGCAGCAATCTGCTATCTCTCATGTACTTTTCTTTATGAGATAACATTTGGCTAATACATAGCATGTGAAACAAACATGCCTAACAGGGCGAGTGAAATATTTCCAAATAGAGATTATTGTATGTATATTGTGCTGAGAAGGTGTGTGGTTTGGAGAGGAGGGGCCTAGGCGGAGCTCCTGGCTGAGGCCTCTACAGCGTCTCTTCATGAAGAGCCATTAGTAGAGTGATCTTTCCTTTGTTAATTAGGAGCCCTGTGCTGTGGTCTGAAATCTGATACTGTATTGATGCTAGCTAGCTCTTCTAGAACAACTACTGATCAAAATAACGTGTGGGATTTTGAGTTTGAGGAACGAAAGATAAAAATGTATGTTTTTTTCTTTTTTTCCTCCATGTTTTCAGTCTCATGGCAGTGGAAGTGTTGAGTTCTGACCACACTCTTACAGGTTGAATGTTTAATGTGTCATTGACTCCAACAGTAAATGTTCTAGGAAGAGGCCAAGGGGGCTCAGGGTGGCAGTCCTGCAACTCTTGGAGCACGTCCTAGTGACTGATGGTGCTTGGGTTCTGGCTATCTGGATATCTCCTGATCTTGTCACATGTCACCAAAAGATGAAAGGGGGAAAAAACAGACAAGCCCCAAAGCTGTTTCTGGAGTTGTTTGTGCTGTTGTCTGCCAGTAGGCAGTGTGTGGAGGACACTGGGTCCTGAGCCAGGAAAGTTTGCACATTGGCCCTAGCTGGGTGTTCTCAGTTCTTCCTCTCCATGGAAGGACATGGGCAGAGAGGTGGGACTTTCTCTGTTCCTGTCCTCCCTACTTTTACTGCTTCGATAACTTTTTAGAGTCACCAGCCAGGCTAAGAACAAGTAGGAATGAAGCTCTCTCCCCTGGGGGGAAGAGATGAGTATCTCTTGTTACTTTGCCATCATTTTTGTGTTTTGCTGGTCACAAGTAAAGCCTGCAGGTCACCTACATTACCTGGAATCCGAAGGAATGAATCATGGCAGGGTAAACTCTAACCTCTAAGGCCTGACGTAATTCAGAAAAACGTACATCTCCTTTCTCTGTCCTTTTTCCAGCTGTGCTTACCTGAGCCATCCATCCAGCTCCCTCAAGACATTTTCACGTATCAAGTCTCTGTCAGCAGCAAGCTCTTCGGGGCTGCTGCCGTATAGCATGCCTCACCTGACACTCTCCTCTGGGCACTCATTTCCCTGTCTTCCATTGCAGTCATGGTCCAGACACCATGTGCAGTTTCCTGTTTTCCACAGACTTAGCCTAATGGCTGGTCCAGGAGAGATGTGTGAGTCTGCCTCCTCAGCCCTGACTTGTACCAGCTATGGCTGAATGGCTGTGCTTAATCTTGCACCCAGTTTGAGCCATTTGAGACTGTTCCATAGCAGAGTACAACATAGGTTCATAATGTTGTGGGAGCTTGGGTGACCCTCTCCCATGATTACCATAGCAGCAGGAGGCTGGGCTGTAGTATGCAGAGAATGGATCATAGTTTCTATGCATCTTTCCAACTTGCTAACCACATGAATATTAGCCAGTTAACAATTTGTGAACCTAGGGACTAGAGAGATTGCTTAGCAGTTAAGAGGACTGACTGCTCTTCCACAGGACCTGGGTTCAAGTCTCAGCACCAACATATGGTAACAACCACCTGTAACTCCAGTTCCAGAGGATCTGACACCCTCTTCTGCTCTCTGAGGGTATAGCACTCACGTGATGCCTTTATATATATGTAGGCAAAATAGTTATACACATAAAACGAATTCTTAATGAAAAAAAAATTGTGAACTTAGACTCATCTGGAGAACTGTCCACCTATGGACACAGTTTCTTGTCTGAGAATGACACTTAAAACATAGTTTTCAGCTAGGCGAAAACTGGGAGGCAGGTGCAGGTAGATCTCTGTGAGTTCAAGGCCAACCTTGTCTGCATAGCAAGTTCTAGGCCAGCTGGGGTTACAGGGAAACCCTGTCTCAAAAAGACCAAAACAAATAAAAACAAACAAACAAACAAAAAACCACATAGTTTTCTTAGAAAATTTAGAGGTTGAAGGAGGGCACTTTGAAGATCAAAGGCTTTGATGAGCGCATTCTCTGTGGTGTCCATGGATTAGAAACTTACTTTTATTTTCCATTTTCCCCATTAACCTCCATGTTTTGGTTACTCATTGGTGAATCGAGAAGCAGAGTACTACGCAGTTCTAGTAGCTTCCCTGACCTCACACTCCATCGTGCTCTCTGGGTTTCACTGCTGCCAAGGACTCTGCTTTCAGTGTTTGGGTTCCTTTAGATGGCCAGTGTAGGGTCCCTTGGTGGGCCTGTTAGTATTAAAGAGTCATCCATAGTAGCCTCCTGCGGGGACTCTGCTGCTGCTGTTAGGTTATCAAGGTACGAAGGAGGTGTCTTCAGGGACCGAGGCTAGACCAACAGGCCCACCTTACTTTGGGCCTTGGCTAGCTGGACCTAGGGAAGGGGGTACCACTTCTCTGGCATCAGGGTCTTTTTTTTCTTTTCTTTTTCTTTGAGATGATAATTGTAGCTTCGTGTACGAAATAAGAGAAGTCCTGAATATACTTCCTTTAGTTTTCCCAGTGGTAACAGCTCACAAAAGTAAAGAGTAATAATCACAACTAAGATAGTGGCATCCATGCATCAAGTGTCATGATTCCACGCGCCAGGACAATAGCTCCTGTTACCACCACACTGTGTTGTAACTCCTGGCAACTGCTACCTGTTTTCATAATTTTGCCTTTTCAGGAATATTATAACAGTGAAACCATGCAGTATACCATAGAATTAGCTTCCTTTTTTAAAAAAAATAAAAAAAAAAAAATATTTCTTTTTTTTTTTTTTTTTTTTAAAAGATATTTCTTATTTTGGGGGTGGAGAGATGGCTCAGCAGTTAAGAGCTGACTGCTCTTGCAGAGGACCCAGGTCCGAGTCCCAGCACCCACATGGCACCTAAGAACCATCTTGGGCTGGGCATGGTGGCGCATACCTTTAATCCCAGCACTTGGGTGGCAGAGGCAGGCAGATCTCTGTGAGTTCAAGGCCAGCCTGGTCTACATAGTGAGCTCTAGGCCAGCTGGGACTAAAGGGAGACCCTGTCTTAAAAAAAAATTCTTATTTTTATTTTCTGGGTATGAATGTATTATCTGGATATATGTAAATGTACCCATGTCATGCAATGCCTGTGGAGATCAGAAGAGGGCATCAGATTCCCCTGGAACTGGAGTTAAGGATGGTTGTTAGCTGCCATGGGGATGCTGGGAATCTAACCTAGGACCTCTGGAAGAACAGCCAGTGCTCTGAACCAATGAGCCATCTCTCCAGCCCCAGGATTGGCTTTTTTCACTTAGTATATTTCCCTGGAGATGCATTCAGTTTGTTGACTGTTACAGTATAGATGCTCTTTGACTCATGATGCTGGGTTCTGTTCCCAATAAACCCATCATAGATTGAAAATATACAAGTAGAAAAAAAAAAAAAGAAAATATACAAGTAGAGCTAGGCGTGGTGGCACCCACCTTTAATTCTAGCACTAGGGAGGCAGAGGCAGGCAGATCTTTGTGAGTTCAAGGCCAGCCTGGTCTACAGAGTGAATTCCAGGACAGCTGGGGGCTACATGGAGACCCTGTGTGGAAAAGACCAAAAAAAAAAAAGAATATACAAGTAGAAAAATGGATTCAATATGCCTATCCTACCAAGTAGCAGTACCCCGAGCTGTGGAGTGCTAGTTCTTTCTCTTTGTGCTTGACTCAATGGCTGTCTGCCCAGCACTGGGAGAAAATAGCCTGTGTATTGCTAGCTCAGGAGAAGATCAATATTCAAAATCTCAAGTGTGGTTCTACTGAATATGTTCACCTTTACACATCAATGCCCCAAGTCAAACCATAGGCAGCTGGGAGCACTCTGTAGCCTGTTCCATAGTATTACAAATGCATGGTTAGACCACAGGCTTTTTTGTTTAGTTTTGTTTTGTTTGGCTTTTTTTTGGGGGGGGGGGATTGAGACAGGGTCTCCCTGTAGCCTTAGCTGGCCTTGAACTCCCTATGTAGACCAGGCTAGCCTTGGTCTACATAGTAGTTCCTAGTATGTAGATCTGTCTGCTTCCTGAGTTCTGGGATTAAAGGCCTGTGCCACCATACCCGGCATATAGTTTTTTAAATTTTTTTTTTTTTTAATTTATTTCTGTATGTGTATCAATGTACTGTCTACATGCAGGTCTGTGCACCCGTGTCGTACAATGCCGCGGAGGTCAGAAGAGGGTCTCGGATTCCCCTGGAGCTGGAGTTCTCCTGGAATTGGAGTTTCAGACGGCTCTCGGCCGCCATGTGGGTGCTGGGGATCGAACCCGGGTCCTCTGTAAGAGCGGTCGGCGCTCTTAACCGCTAGGCCATCTCTCCAGCCTGGCATATAGTTTTTTAAAATAAAAATGTGTGTATGCGCGCACATGCACACATGCACGTGTGTGCACCTTGTGTATGCATGTGCGTGCATGTGTGTGTGTGTGTGTGGTCCAGGGGTCAACCTGGATGGTGTCTTTCTTGATTAGTCTCAACTATATTGCTTGAGGTAGGGCTCTCACTGAACCTAGAGCTTGAAGATTTGGCTTTACTGGCTAGCCAGTGAGCTCTGGGATCCACCTGTCTTCCCTTCCACAGCACTGGGATTACAAGCCTGTGTGCACACACTGCCTTTCGCCTGGCTTTTCATGGATTCTGCAAGATTGAGCACAGGTCCTCATGCTTGTGTGCCACTCGCTTTACTGACTGACCCATCTCTGCATCCCCATGCACAGTTTCTTCGATGAATCACTCATTGTATGCTTTCTGTACTGTTTGCAGTTTGGGGCTATTATGAAGGTTTTTGTGTGAGCACAGGTTTTTATTTCTCCAGAATAAATGCCCAGGGGTCTATTAGCTGGCTTGGATGGAATCTGTATACTTAGGTTAAAAAAACAAAACAAAACAAAAAAAACCCCAAAAAACCCACAAAACTTTCCTGGTGCTTTTGCTAGTACTTGACAGTAGTATAATTTTCTTTAAATTATGTATGTATGTATGTATGTATGTATGTATGTATGTATGTGGAGGTCACAGGACCACTTGCAAGAGTTGGTTCTCTCTTTCTATCACATTGGTTCAGGGGACTGGACTCTGGCTGTCAGGCTTGGCCCCAGGCACCTTTATCTGCTGAGTCATCTTACTAGCCCAGGTTGGCCTCGAATACACGTCAGTCTTTAGCTTTCTGAGTGCTGGGATTACCGGTTTAGACTACCATACACGGCTCCATCCAGTTTTAGTCTGATTGTAGCAGGTATATATATAGTTTTTTGTTGTTGTGGTCTTAGTTTATGTCTCTCCATTGGCTCATGATGTTGACTGGCTTTTCATTTGGTTATTTGCCATCTATATCCTTTTTTGGAGAAATATCTTCTTTTGCCCATTTTCTAATTAGGTTGGTTTTTTCTTTGTTGTTTTTAGTTATTTAGGTTTAAGAACTCTTGATCAAGTGTAGGCACTAGTGCTTTTTTTTTATGTGCCTGAAGTCTTTTTCTCCAAGATTGTATGCAGCTAGCTCATCTCTTCATTCTCTTAAGTCTCTGGCTGAGTTCATGAATACAGCCTTTCTCCATGTATTTAGGTCTTTAATTGCTTTCTGGTTTTCAGCATGTAAGACCTGTTTATGTTTTGCTAGATTTGATGCATTGATTGTGGTACTGGGCATGAAACCTGAGTGCATGCTAACCTAAGTACATCCTCAGCTGAAATTTATTTTTTAAAGCAATTATATATGTGGTTTTTTTTTTTTTTTTTTAAGACAGGGTCTTCCTGTAGCCCTAGCTGGCCTGGAATTCACTATATAGACAAGGCTGGCCTTGAACTCATAAAGATCCACCTGCCTCTGCCTCCTCAGTGCTGGTTTCAGTGTTTTGAGGGGTTAATTAATGACTTCTTAGGTATAGCTGTGCACCCCTGGAGTGAGTGCACTTGGTCAGGGTATACAACCCTTTTGCTGCATTGTTGATTTTTTGCTGCGACCTTTTTGCATCTATATTCATGCAGCTTTGTTTTCTTCCCCTGTCCCTGTTTGGCTTGGAATTGTTTCCTGAGAGCTTTATTTAATGAATTGAGACAAGTTCTTTCTCTTTTCTGAATGAGAGCATATCATTGGAGTTAGTGTTTCTTTAAATATTTGGTAGATTTCTCCAGTGAAACCCTCTAGGCCTGGAGAGTTCTTTGAGGCAGTTTTTGTTCCCATTGCGCTGTGTGGGACTCACCCTGTCCCTCCTGCCTCCATGTCTCTTCAGTCCATCTGTGCAGGGCCTTGGGACCTCCTTTTCAGTCTCAGGAGGTGGAGGTCCTGGCATGGGCTGGTTGCCCAGTGTTGTTTGTGCTGTGGCCTTTGGTCTTAGTCCAGCACTGACCTAAGGTCTTCATCCCTCCCATGGCTACCCCTTTCCTGCTTTTGGGGCACCAGAGAGCAGGCTTTTTCCAGGGCGAGGGATTCGTCTCTCCTTTGTATCAGTAGCTTCTTCGAGCCACCTGGGCTGTGTGCGCTAAAAACAAACCTGACGCTTCCTGCCTGTGATCCCTGGCCGGCCTGGCTCCTCAGTCCCGTTTCGGAGAGGCTCTGGAAGGTTAGGAAGGGCACTTGGATCTAGTCTGAACTGGAGCTTGCGTTCCACCTTCCTCTCCTTTTCTTTGTTCTTTATTTTGACACAGGAACTCCTTTTGTAGCCCTCCTGGGATGACAGGCAGGTGCCACTGTCCTTCCTGTTTGCCCTCCTGCTTTGCCAAGATCCTACATCACTACCCTGTCTTCTAGGCGAGATCTTGGCACTGTTCACCCTATGCTCACCTGATACTGACTGACAGCGCTTCTGGGTGAATTTTTGGAATTAGCTTTCCCATTCCATTTGACTTCAAAAAATAATTTTGGGGAGGGGCTGGAGAGATGGCCTAGCGGTTAAGAGCGCCGACCGCTCTTACAGAGGACCCGGGTTCGATCCCCAGCACCCACATGGCGGCCGAGAACCGTCTGAAACTCCAATTCCAGGAGAACTCCAGTTCCAGGGGAATCCGAGACCGTCTTCTGACCTCCGCGGCATTGCACGACACGGGTGCACAAACTTGCATGCAGACAGTACATTCATACACATACAGAAATAAATAAAATTAATAAAAAAACATTTTTTTTTTAAAATAAAAAAAAATAATTTTGGGGAGGTTAGCATACAAAGAAATAAATCTCCATGTGGCATTTTCATACGTAGCATTATACTGTGCTCTCTTTGTCCCGCCCCTTGCCCTTTCCCATGCTGGCCCCCCTCCTTCCCCAGCAGACCCCGCTTCTTTCATGTCGTATATCTTCCATTTGGGGATCTCTTTCTGACTTGCAGCCATTCTCTGCCTAGTGTCAGTGTCTTCTTTTCTAGCTCCGTCTTCCAAAGGAGAGATTGCCCCCTCCCTCCCTTCCACACCAGTGAACGGCCCTTTCTCCTGACATCAGCCATTTCTAGGAGCTCAGCCCACCCCCACCCCAAAGTGCTGGGGATGGAACTTGAGTGACCTACCCTGAGCCACACCCCTAGCCGCGCCTCCCTTCTTTTTCTCTCTCCTCTCCTCTTTGTTATTTATTTTTGTAACATGAATGCATTCAGAAAAGATCCTTTTGTTCCCTGCAGGCAAGGCTGTCCTCTGGGGAGACTCATTCGGGCTGGGCTGCTCCACTGAGACCATGCCAGGGGGAAGCGTCTGTGGCATTTATTCAGCTCTTCTTTCCCAGTTGCCGATCTTCTCCCCACACTTCGTGGATGAGCTGTAGGAAATCTATAGCCACTCCAGAACTTTAGAGCACCTCTTTTGTCGGGCGCTGGCTCCGCACTCAGCCATGCGCTGTGTAGACATGGAAGAGCTCTCTTGCCACCCAGGACTTATTATGGGCTTCTTTGCTCTACATTACCTATGCCTGCGGCTGCATCTTGTGATTGTGATACCCTGGCAGGTGATGTGATCCAGGAACCTGATGCATGCTTGGGTTGGTTAGAAGGCTCTACCTGCATGTGCCTGGCTCTCAGGTGGACCTGCAGCTGAGGGAAAGGAACGTG
Source organism: Rhizomys pruinosus (assembly GCA_009823505.1). Lineage (NCBI taxonomy): Eukaryota > Metazoa > Chordata > Mammalia > Rodentia > Spalacidae > Rhizomys > Rhizomys pruinosus. The sequence goes on along the minus strand of VZQC01007422.1, from coordinate 1,249,568 downwards.
TCTTCCGTGCAGCACAAGGCCATGCAATGCAATGAAAATGGAGCTTGGCAGGCAACCTTTCCCAGCAGTGAATTTGCTGCAGTGGGACTCTTTTTTTTTTCTCAGTTAGATCCTTAAGGCACCTTGAGAAAGCAGTGGGCAGAGAGGCCAGAGTTGCAGCCCTCCTTTCTGTGAAGTATTTACGAGCTGATGATTGCAGCTTTAATAATTGATACTGAAAAGCATTGGAATGCTGGTGCTTCACCTCTTAGTAAAACCATGGCTAAATTTAGCCAAGTGCATACTGGAAATGCATACTGTAAGTGCTTAGTTGTTAAAATGAGTTTCTTTCTATTGACTCCACATCAGTTGTAGAATCAGAGATTTTCATTTTGCAATTGGAAAAACAAATGTTTAATTAGTAGCAGAGCTGGGACTCTGGGCAGGCATTGTCCACTGCTGGCTTCTTGGTAGCAGAGCTGGGACTCTGGGCAGGCATTGTCCACTGCTGGCTTCTTGGTAGCAGAGCTGGGACTCTGGGCAGGCATTGTCCACTGCTGGCTTCTTGGTAGCAGAGCTGGGACTCTGGGCAGGCATTGTCCACTGCCAGTTTGTTGTCTCTCCTTCCCTCCGCTGCCTCCCCAGGGCAAAGAAGCAGCACAGAGTTTTGCAGTGGGGATGGGAGTGGGCTGAGAAGTCCAAGAGTGGACCCTTGGCCTTGTATCCATAGTGACCTTAAGAGACAGATAAGGAGACATACCTCTTGGCCCTCATTCTTAGAGATTCTTGGCTCATTTTGGTTTCAGGAGCTTTCTGGGTAAATTTTTAAAGATTTATTCTATTTTTAACTATGTGCATACATGTATGTCTCTGTGTGTGAGTGCAGGTGCCTGTGGAGGCCAGAGCATCAGATATCCCTGGAACTGGAGTTGCAGGTGGTTGAGAGCTGCCTGATGTGGGTTCTGGGATCTGAACTCAGGTTTTCCTGTGGGGCAGTATGTGCTTTTAGCTGCTGAGCCACCTTTCTGAGCATCTTTAATCTATTATGCTAAGTGTACTAAATTGTTTTGAGCAGGTCCTGCCAGTTTCTCTTTCTAGATACGCTGTGTGTGCTGGATAGCTTTAGTGTCAACTTGACACACCTGGGTTGAGGGGAGCCTCAACTGGGCAAGTTTCTCCATTGGACTGGCCTGTGGCCATGTTTGTGGGGTATTGTCTTGATTGTTGAGTGATGTGGGAAGGCCCAGCCCACTGTGGGAGGTGCCATCCCTGGGCAGGTTGTTGTGTATTGTATAACATGCTGGGCATGGGCCAGGGGAGCAAGCCAGTAAGCAGCATTCCTCCATGGCCTGTGCTTCATCTACTGCCTCCAGGTTCCTGCCCTGAGTTCCTGCCTTGGGCTCCCTCCGTGATAAACCATGATCCGGGAGATGTAAGACAAATAAACCCTTTCCTCCCCAAGTTGGTTTTGGTCGGAGTGTTTTGTCACGGAAATGGAAGGCAAACTAGAACAGTGTGTTCAAACACTTTTTTCTAGAAGTCATGGAAGACCACTAACCCTGTCGTTATCAGCTGAAGACTATTTCATTCCCCTCCTCTTTCATTTTTCCTTTTTCACCCCATGTTGGGAATTAACCTCAAGGTCTTAGGCATGCTAAGGCAAGTGTCCTACTACTGAGCTGTATATAGGCATAGCCTTTGCTGTTTTTGAGATAGGCTCTTGCTGTGTAGCAAAGACTGGTTTTGAAATCACAGTTCTCCTGCCCAAGTGCTGGGATTACAGATGTGGGCCACGGTGCCTGGGAGTTTTAGCTGAAGACTTTTGGCAGTGCTCGCCTGAACTGCTAATTATGTCTTGTTCAGACTGGCCTGCTCTGGTTCACACTGCAGTGTTACCAACCCCTTAATGAACCTGTGATCTCCAGTGATAATCAACTAAGTCGATTATATGTGTCCACCATATAGCTTTCTGTATATTTGCTCAGTTAACTGTCAACTCTTGTTAGGGATTTTGACTGTGGCAAATGATTTGAAAACAAAACTCCTACTAACTAGCTTTGGGAACAAAGGATCTACGAAGTCAGGTCTCATGTAAAGCTTTTGCGTTATTCCCATTTAAATGAGATCTGAAATGAATGAAGTGCTGTCTTTGTGTTCTTATTGTGAAAGTGGGTGAAAGCCAGGAAACAAACTGGTATGCTCTGCTATGACCATTAAAAAATAATTATATTGTAGGAGTTTATGGAGCTCCTGCTAATGGGGTAGCAGTAATTGACTTAGCATCTGGCCCACTAGCGAGCTGGCGGGTTCTGACTTGTGATCTCAGGCTTCTGGTCTGCTTGTCAGTGCGTGCTGTGTGTGTCACATCTCTCTAGCCTTCCCCACCTTTCCCCTTGAACTTTTTTCAGGCTATTTTTTTTCCCTAAAATACACATTGAAACACAGATTTGTTTTCCTTGTTTCTCAGATTATTTCTCTGTTTTTTTTTTAAATTTATTTCTGTATGTGTATGAATGTACTGTCTGCATGCAGGTCTGTGCACCTGTGTCGTGCAATGCTGCGGAGGTCAGAAGAGGGTGTTGGATTCCCCTGGAACTGGAGTTCTCCTGGAATTGGAGTTTCAGACGGTTCTCGGCTGCCATGTGGGTGCTGGGGATCGAACCTGGGTCCTCCATAAGAGCGGTCAGCGCTCTTAACCGCTAGGCCATCTCTCCAGCCCCAGATTATTTCTCATTTTTAAGAGGGTGCTGAACCCCGCATTCCAACTTCTTAACTGGACATCAAGGCTTCAACCTGGCCCCAGACTGTATTGTTAAACCAGCGACGAGTTTTAGGAGGCCAGTGACTGACAAGGCTCAGGAGGAGAAACTGAAGTTAGAAGGTGATTGCTTTTCAGCTTTAGTTCCCTAATTTCCTAATACAACTTGAGTAGTGACCAGTACTACTTAATTTAAAAAATTATTCCCTGAGCCAATGAAGTTGTCCCAGAGTAGAAATTAGCTGATTGTCACCTAAGTATCAAATGAGTCAAAAATCAATTTCTTCTTGTCCTGATGATATAAGTCAAATGTCTAGACACATAAACCTCGTGTGGTTCCTCTTCCTGTTTCCCTTCAAGATCCAGGTGCTGCAATGGGAAGCTGCTGCTTTTTCTAGCACATAGTACTCACAATAGCAAGTTAGGAAGGGGAAGTCAGATTCTTTTTTTTTTTTCCTCTATGTGTATGAATGTACTGTCTGCATATAGGTCTGTGCACCCGTGTCGTGTAATGCCGCGGAGGTCATAAGAGGGTCTCGGATTCCCCTGGAACTGGAGTTCTCCTGGAATTGGAGCTTCAGACGGTTCTCAGCCACCATGTGGGTGCTGGGGATCGAACCCGGGTCCTCTGCAAGAGCAGTCAGCGCTCTTAACCGCTAGGCCATCTCTCCAGCCCCAGAAGTCAGATTCTTTTAGCTCACAAATAATTCATATGCTCTCTTCTCAGTGTGTCCCTTAACAGAGAATGTGCATTTTGTCATGAATTCAGAGAATCCCAGGAAAGCTCGTGGGAACAGCAATGCTGCTGTGAAAGCCCGTTTCCCCTGTCTGGAGTGCAGGATGACATGGTCTGTCACAGAGTCAGCTGTGTAATTTGAGGGAGCGCAGTTAAGTAAACAGTGTCATATGAGTTGGGAACCGTGGGTAGTATGCAAACATGAGGAGGAGAATGTCTACAGTCGAGTGGAATGGAGACGGGGTGTGGGGCACGAAGATGACAGAGGAAAGAGGGAGTGCAGCATGTGCATGAAGTATGCTGCTCTGTAAGCCAAAGGTGAGGCCTTTGTTTGTCCCTCGCGATTCACTGACCACATTCTGCTGTCTCAGGAGCTGCAGGATATGAATATGTTTGATTTGAGGCTGGAGCCCTTACCCCTTCTTTCTTCTTCTGGGTCTTATGTGGGTGAGGAACCTTAGCTGGTGACAGGTGCATGGCTGGGGGGCGGTCCTCGGTGTACTATGATGATGTTGGTGATGGTAATGATGAACATAAAATAATTCATTGTGTACTGTAAAGAGCAACTATTTGTTATTTCTTGATGGAAGATAATGTAAGTGGTTTTTTTCCCCCTTTTTTAATCTTTTAAGGAACACATAACTTTCTCCTTTCAGATTTTCTTTTTGTCTTGTACTATTATAAAAGTAGTATAATCACATTGCTTTATATAGGAGAGACACTGTGGGGAAGGAGAGACACTGTGGGGAAGGAGAGACACTGTGGGGAAGGAGAGACACTGTGGGGAAGGAGAGACTGCTTTCTGATCTTAACATAGACTGGCCATCTTTCGAATCTGGGTATATTTGTTCAAATTTTTCAACTTTGCATATTTTTTGTTGTTGTTCGTTCCTTGTAACTCCCACCACATGCCTCCCACTGCCAGAGGCTTCAGAGTCATGAGAGTTTGGTCAAATCCTGGTTCTTGTACTTAATATCAGTGAGGCCTTGGGCAAGTTTCTTAACTTCATTAAGGCTTATTTCCTTGACTGTAAAATGGAGATATTATATACTTCATAAATTATAATGGGAATAAATGATACAGTGTATTTCTATAAAGTACTTTATGATTTTAAATTATCTAATTTGCTGTTTGGCTCATGGCGAACTGGGGCCAATCTATACTTTATATTTTATATACATACATGATGACTATGTGTGTATATATTCATAAATGTATACATATGTGTATTGTCTAGACATATAATGTTTTTTGACTTTGTTTAGTGTTGGAAGTGTGAGTTTTAATTCTAAGTGCACGACCTAAGATGCCTGGGGGAATTCAGACATCATAATTCTCTGCCTGGGATTAATGGCTTGTGAGGGTAGATAGAAGACTTTAGTTCAAAGAAGTGGGTGACCGCTGGTGATTATGTAAACATTAGCAGGAATGTGTAATTAATGAATCTGTAGATTGGTTTTTCCCTGTTGTGGCTTGTTTTAACCTTTGAAAACTGTGTTATTAGAAAAGGAATGGTAACTTTTAATGACGTTAGTCTCATCAAAGCTGGCTGTAATGTTCTTATTTTGTGATTATAATAAACATTTTATGGGATAAAACTTGTATTTTAGTCCTTTTAGGAGAAAAACCAAGAAAGAATTTTCAAGTGAGTTTCTTTCTTTTTTTTTTTTTTTTCTAAGTCACTTCAGTGCTTAAACCTTAATTTTTAAGCTTGAATCAAAGTAACTACAAAGGATTAAAAGTCTCTTAAAAACTGATATCTCTCTAAAAGATTGCTTTTCAACTCAGAAAAATCTATATTTTAAGGCTTTCTTTGACTTTTAATGCAAATGGCTTATTCTGGACGATAAGAGGTACTTGCTTTTTCACAAGTGTCTGAAAAGTACACAAGCATATTTTATCTCACACTATGTTGGGTTTAGGGTGGAAGTCAGTTTATATTGACTTTATGCTTTAAATATATATTTAGTGCTTACACCTAAGGGGATGAAAATTAGGGTATCTGGGGGGGTTTCTGGACAGTTAATGAAATCTTTTTCAAAGTCAATTTCAATCTTCATTTTATTTTATATGCAGTCAGATTTTAACCTCTGTAAAATTTTTTATGCTCCATAAATTTCAATTTAATATACAAATCTATGAATTGTTTGGTTTTAATTATAGATCATATTATGGCTAGTTAAAGGCCAATTTAAGTGCAAAAAGAAACTAATCATCATAGCCATTCTTTTGTGTTACTTAATTTTAGATCTAACTGAAGTGACTGGGGGAGAAAAAGAGTGGATTAGCCTTGGGTTAATTTTTATTATCTTGAGGGAAGTTTATGAATTGTGTGAACTGAAGCTACTGTCAGGCCCATAAGCTTGTTAATATGCAATAAAGTTGATTTACCAATATAATTTGAAGAGTACCTCTTCTAATACCTTTTTACTTTAGACAAAACTGCACAAGAAACAGACCTGGAAATATTTAAAGCTGGCATTTTCTTTAGCTCATACTTTGAGATGAGCCTGACTCCATAATACTAATCATTTTTTATTTTACAGGGTGAAAAGTTTTCTATTAAACATGTAATTTTCAGGTTTGTTTTTTCCCTTGGGCTTAGAGTCTTTTATAGTCATACTTAAAATGAGAGACGCAAAATTACTGTGAGGCTTAACTAAGGTGCTTTGCATATTAGAATATATTTAGCAGGACCAATCGTGTTTCCCCCTTTGGTTTATTTAGAAGACTTGCACTGTCTGCCAGATGCTGCTTCCTAACCAGTGCAGTTATGCTTCACACCAGAGAATCCATCAGCACAAATCTCCCTACACCTGCCCTGAGTGCGGGGCCATCTGCAGGTCGGTGCACTTCCAGACCCACGTCACCAAGAACTGTCTGCACTACACACGGAGAGTTGGTTTTCGGTCAGTATATTGTTCACTTCTGTGCAAGTACAGCTCGTTCACTGGTAACTGCACTGCGATTTGAGGGCTCTGCACACATAGTCCTCAGGCTTATCTGGTGATAGATACTTCATCTCACAGATCCTCTGGAAACATAGCTCATTTGTAGTAGAGGTGATCTGTTTGTATCCTTTTAATGTCAAGATGCCTTGCCCATGCCTGCAAGTGAGGGTAAGTGGATGGTCCTTCTAGGTAAATATGCATGTTATGGAGGCTCGGCCTTGACTCGCAGCCTTCACAGCCTTCACAGCCTTTTCTTTCTGCACATATTGGTTGTCACACTACCCATATTTATTAAGAATACCATGTATTCCTGCGCCTCTTACTGTTTTCCCTCTGCTAATGAACAGGAAAATGGTGAGTTGCTGTATCCACACTGAAGGGTCAGGCAGACATCCTTCACTGACATCACTCTTTTTGGAAGAACTTCCCCTCCAAATAGCCTTCCCTTCCTCATTTCCTTGACTTCTGGTTTCTTCCTCATCCATACATCTTTTCATTGTCCCTGAAGAGTCCCAGGTTGTATATTTTGCGACATCTGGCAGGTTTAATATTGACTTGTCTAGTGTTAGGTGATGATAAACTGCCCTCCAACTTTGTGACCTCCTTAAGAAAGAGGAAAATCCCTCAGGAGAACATGTCATAGTACCACAGTGTCTTTTTCCAATACAGGTGTTACTGTGGTACGTGTTTATGTTGATATGTTTGGTTAGACTATTAGCATGTTAGACTGTTAAGATACAGTAACTTTTTTTTTTTTTTTTTTTTTTTTTTTTGAGACAGGGTCTCCCTGTAGCCCCAGCTGTCCTGGAATTTGCTCTGTAGACCAGGCTGGCCTTGAACTCACAAAGATCCACCTGCCTCTGCCTCCCAAGTGCTAGGATTAAAGGCGTGCGCCACCACACCCAGCTAGTAACTTTTCTTAGTTATAATCCAGTCTTACATTTTATCAAAAGGAAGTAGCATTGGTATCATTTGATTTTATTTCATTTCACTTTAGGTTCTAGGGTTATTCATTGCAGGATGGCTCTGCCCAATTTTCTAACAGTAAAATATGAGTTAGATCCCTATTTATTTATTTATTTATTTATTTATTTATTTATTTTCTGAGATAGCATCTTCCTATAGCCCCAGCTGGCCTGGAACCCACTATGTAAACCAGGCTGGCCTCGATTTTACAGAGATCCACTTGCCTCTTGCCCCTCAAGTGCTGAGATTAAAGGTGTGCACTATCACACCTGACTTTGGATTCCTATTTTTAATATTGTACCTTCACACTTGTAGTGCACAAGTGGCTTATGGATTATGACCTAACCTTATAGGAAACCTTTGGTTTGGAAATCAAGAAACCAGGGATGTTTTTTTTCTTTGAGCCAGATTTGCTTGTAACTACCTATAAGGAAATTCATGTGTCCCTCCGTTCTGTGGTACTCTGCCTATAAACCCAAGGATGGCCTGCCTGTGAGCTACTTGGATAATCAGGTACCCAAGAGCCACAAGTCCATGGAGAATAACACTTTGATCCTTGGAAACAGTGATTGGATTCTGTGTCCAAGGGAAGGCAGCCCTGCAGCACTGTACATGTTCTTTCCACAGGTGTGAAGCTTTTCTCAAATGCTTAGATCTCTCTCATACAATGGAAGCAAAACTAGTTTGGAATGAATAGAGGACAGAGTTCTGTAATTTTAAGTACTCATGATATTGTTCTTCAATGAAGACCGAAATTTTACAAGCAGCCTGAGAACAAGTTGCCTCTGTTCTGTATTTGCCCTCAAGTACAGAGTTGCTTAAATAGGGTGCTTTCAATTTTACATTTCGAATTGTTACCATGTTTTTGTTAACTATATATTTCCTCTGCTAGATTTGAGGCTATATAAACAGTAAGAACATTACCTCTGTGGTTTTTGTTTGTGTTGAAACAGGGTCTCGCTGTATATCCCTGGCCAGGAGCTCACTGTGTAGAACAAGCTGACCTTAAATTTGTGGTGATGCTCCTTTCCATTGCTAGAATTATAGATACCTGGTTTTTTTTGTTTGTTTTTTGTTGTTGTTGTTGTTTTTTGTCTTTTTGAGACAGGGTCTCCCTGTAGCCCCAGCTGGCCTGGAACTCGCTCTGTAGACCAGGCTGGCCTTGAACTCACAGAGATCCGCCTGCCTCTGCCTCCCAAGTGCTAGGATTAAAGGCATGCACCACCATGCCTGGCGTTATAGATACTTGTTACCACACCTGGGTCCCATGTTTGTTGTGAACTTTAATTCACATTATTTCTTTAAAAGAGAGATAAAATCTTTTAAGCATTTTTCCTGCCCCCCCCCCTTTTTTTTAGACAGGGTCTTACACTGTAGGTCAGACTAGCCTCCAACTGTGAAATGTCACTGCCCTAGCCTCTGGAGTGCTAGGGGTACTTTTGCTGCTGTTTCAAATGATGGGCTCATGGGGTGCTTGACAAGGGCCTAGCACCTGCCGGTCCTGCACTGTTTGTCTCTCCCTCTTGCCTCCATAGCTAATCATTTATGGTTTGTTCTTTCTGTAGTCTAAGAAGCCTTTCGTGCATCTCCAATTCCTGCTTTTGTTTCTTCTGGGACAGGTGCCTTGCTTCCTCTTCTTGCTAATATTGCATCTCCTTTTTTTTTTTTTTGTTTAATTATTTATTTATTTATTTAGTTATGTGTATGAGTGTACTGTCTGCATGTAGGTTTGTGCACCCGTGTCGTGCAATGCTGCGGAGGTCAGAAGAGGGTGTTGGATTCCCCTGGAACTGGAGTTCTCCTGGAATTGGAGTTACAGACGGTTCTCAGCTGCCATGTGGGTGCTGGGGATCGAACCCGGGTCCTCTGCAAGAGCGGTCAGCGCTCTTAACCGCTAGGCCATCTCTCCAGCCCGCTAATATTGCATCTCCTAAACACTGATGGGTTATCCCTGGTTCCTGTTCCACTTGTTAAAAGTCAATTATGGATAATAACTATCTTTCTGAAATTTCTTGCCTCCTGATTCCTTGGTACATTCACCAAGGAAGGGATTATTGCAGGACTGCATCCTGTGAACATTTTAAAAATTAAAAATGAAGAGAGCTAGGCTGGTGGCGCATGCCCAGAGTACTTGTGAGGCAGATTTTTTGTACCATTATGGCCCTGTAGGATTCTGCGTGCCCACCTCCCTTGCGTTCCCTGTTAGTCTCTTGTTGCCCCCTGCCTGTTGTGTCACCTGTGGGCAGATCCTTCACCATTTTGTCCTTTTTCTTTCCTCTGCTTCTTTTTTGTCCTCTGGAACTCTTTGGACAAGTCACTGTCACCTCTGCTGCCATCTCACTAATGCAGTTTTTTGTTTTTTGTTTTTGTTTTTTTGTCTTTTTGAGACAGGGTCTTTCTTTAGTCCCAGCTGGCCTGGAGCTCTCTAGGTAGACCAGGTTGGCCTTGAACTCACAGAGATCCTCTTGCCTCTGCCTCCCTAGTGCTGGAATTAAAGGCGTGCACCACCGCGCCCAGGCAGTTCTTTAGCATCCTTTGCACCCTCTCTGTGAAGCTTTTCCCTCACACACACCTGGGACTTTGGAGTACTAGTGCTCTTCTTTTTGTCTTGGTCTTTTGCTTCAAACACTACCTTCCTTTGCTTGGTGGGAAGATGTGTATGATCTGGTGTGGCAGACCCCTGGACATTGGGTGGGTGGCATTGGGACAGGTGGGAATGTCAGACCCTAGTGACAGATTCCAGCACATCCATCTGTGGCCATACCACCCTGACCACACCTGATCTCATCAGATTCTGGCACATGGGATCCTCTCTACAGCCAGTCGTCAGGTGTCATGTTGTATTCTTTGACTCTGACCTAGCCCTTACTTTCCTTGCAGCCACTAGCTTCTAGGTGTAGGTAGGACCAAAAATGGTCTGTTCAACTCTTGTTATTTTACAAGTGAGTGACTGGCCCAGAAAGGAGCCTTAACCTGTTAAGCCAGCCTATTGGGTTGGCTCCTGCATTGTGTTTGAAACAGCATCTCCTGTTAAAGCAGTAATGAAGCTTTCTTGTTATTCTCCTGTTGTTTAGTGTTTTAATGTCTGTGTTGCTGAACACTGTGCCTTAACACATTGAAAATGAGAATGCATTATGATTTTTAAAAATGCCTGCAAAGCCTCCCCTGGTGTACTTTGTTGAGTACATATGACTCAGAACACACATTCTCTGTGTGGCTTTCTATGCATCTCCATGATTGTATGGGTTTTGCTAAGCCTGGAGGGTTTGGGCCTGTCCTCGGAGTCTCTGGGCTTGGTGTCCTAGAGGGCAAGCCCTGTCTATAGTATTCTTTCTCGACGACTAACACACATGTGTCTGGAAGCATGTATTTGTGGCTCACACTGGAGGCTGTAGAGAACTTTCTTAAATAGTTTTATATGTGAACAAGAAGATGCCATCATCTAGCAGAGGTGGCACAAGTATTGCTGAGAGTTCTTATGTGAAGAAGAGGAGCCAGGGGAGAATTGATCCTGGTTTTAAAGTTTGTTCTGTGGGATGAGATTTTAGGAAGGAATGAGCTAATTGTCATACTTAGAAATTCAAAAGGTAAAGCTACCTAGGAGTCACTTGATTTAGAGATGCCGATTTTCCCAAAGCCTGACATTCATGTAATTTTAAAAACAAATACAAGCTGGGCTGGAGAGATGGCCTAGCGGTTAAGAGCTCTGACTGCTCTTGCAGAGGAGCGGGGTTCGATCCCCAGCACCCACATGGCGGCTGAGAACCGTCTGTAACTCCAATTCCAGGGGAACTCCAGTTCCAGGGGAATCCAACGCCCTCTTCTGACCTCCGCGGCATTGCACGACACGGGTGCACAAACCTACATGCAGACAGTACATTCATACACATAAAAAAAATAAATAAAAAATAAGTTAAAAAAAAAACCCAAATACAAGCTTATACAAGTTTACTTTTCAGCAAACAAAAACCTAGGTGGTTGACCACCTCCACCATGGGGGTCACCATGCACTGTGCATAGCCAGCTTGTACTGGGAGATCATGGGCCACAGTGAGCCTCTTTGCACGTCCCTCTCTATCTGTCTGTTGAGGGCATGTAGGTTCATATCCAAGAGCCTCTTCCTTTGGAAATGTCTTTTGGGTGGTAACATCAAGCTCTAGTGCCAGAGCCCAGCATGTGGACAGCTTCCTGAAAGCCAGGATTCTGGTTTTGTTCCCTGGCTCTGATATGGTCCATTGGTTTCCCTATGGACATCCTTCCTAGAAACATTAAAGATGCTCCAAATACTGGGCTGTTCACATTTCTGTTTTCTTCATGATCTTCCCTTTCAAACATCCAAAAATAATTTTACTCTGTTACAAGTAGGAAAAAAAGCAAAATATTTCCTAAAAGCCACAAGAAAACCTATATGGGCTGTGAAATATGTTCCTTTCACCCCAGTTTGTACACACTAATGTCATGTGCGTTTGGTGGTCTGTGCTAACGATGGTATTGTTTCTCTAACAGATGTGTACATTGCAATGTTGTGTACTCTGATGTGGCTGCACTGAAGTCTCACATTCAAGGCTCTCACTGTGAAGTCTTCTACAAGTGCCCTATCTGTCCAATGGCGTTTAAGTCTGCCCCAAGTACACATTCCCACGCCTACACGCAGCATCCTGGCATCAAGATAGGAGAACCAAAGTAAGTCACCCTGATGGCTGAGGAGGTTGTCGTTCTAGTGAATAAAATTTAAGATCTGAAAATTTTGTGCAGCTATGTTGATTTTTATACTCTGTGAAGTCTACCTCATAGCTTGCCCAAATCTTTTTTATTTTTTCTAGGTAAAGTCTTTGTCCAAAAATGTCACCTATTATTTATGCTCTTATCATCAATTTTTGCTCAACAAACAGATATTTATCATTTTATCTTCTTAAGATGATTTTAAATAAGTTCTATAAAAATTATAGTATATGCAAACAAAACCCCCAAACCATCCTGTTTAATTTTTCCACAGTTTATTATAGGGTACATTTTCCCCAGTAATAGTTAAAAGATGAAGTCAATTTAAGATACTGGTTACTGGATTTAACTGTATTGGCAGGACAAGTTCTTGATTAGTGGAAGTAATTTTGCTCAGGGCTCTTCATTTTAGAAGTTGTTGCATAGGGCTGTTGAACAGATAGGGCTGCCTCCCCGCTACAGGAGCTAGCAGAGGGGGAAGTGGGTGCTGGTCAGATTGCAGCCAGCTGCCAGCTGGAGCCCTGGGACTGTTACTTACCTGTCTCAGCCTCTCCTGTAAAATGTAGCTCATGCTTGTGCCCTGGTGTCTGTGAGAGGGAAGAGTGAGGTGGAGTGTTTAAAATGTGTAGCCCACAGTCCCTGTTGGAGGGTTCTATGAGTGCGAGGATCACAGTTCTTCATTCCCTCTCTGTGTACACACACTGTTCCTGGTAGTATTCATTTTATTTCTGATTTGTTATGGCTGTGCAAAGTTTGATAATTATGTGAGGCTAGATTGGCTTTTCAGTTTTATTGGTACAATTTTATCTTATGTGTTTGAATGTTTTGTCTGCATGTATGTAAGTGCACCACATGCATGCCATGCCCATGGAGAACAGAAGGGGGCATCAGACAACCATCCATAGATGGTTGTCAGCCACCATATGGGTGCTGGGAATTGAACCTGGGACCTCTGCAAGCACAGCCAGTGCTCTTAACAGCCCCTATTGGTTCATTTTTTAATATGTGACTCCATTATCAAAAATCTATGGGGAAAATGTTCAATGTAATATCCATATCTATATCTCCAGATTTTTTTTTTTTTAATTTGGGGGGAATGAGATTGTCTTACTAAATAGTCATGTCTACACACTCAAAGTTAAAATCTAATTTTATTGGAATAGGACTTCCTCCCTGATCTTTGTATGCTCATCTTCAAAGTGAGGCAAATTAGGGGATCCACTTGTAACTTGATATTTTCACACTGAGACAGGGATTGGTGAATGTGTCCTCAGTGTCTGTGGTAGTAAGACTCATGAACATCTTCCTCGCAGTGAATATAGGTTTTTGTCTGAAATGTATGTGGGATGAGGGTTAGTCACTGCAGCCTGCAAATACCAGGCAGTAAATAATTGGATAAGCTAAAAATTTTTTTCTTCAGACTTGAATACAGTGGGTCCAGAAGTCTCATAACTTTACTTACAAGAAGTACTTAATAGTGTACAGTCCCCTGCCCATAACTTCAGTTAACACAGTTTAACTAGACCTCAAATTAGTAAATGGAAAATTCTAGAAGTAAACAATTTATCAGTTCTAAACTGTATACCATTCTAGGTAGTCTGGAAGAATCTCTCACTGTCCTACTCCTTCCCAGCATGAACAACCCTGTCCAGTGTATCCACGCTTTTTTTTTTTTTTTTTTTTTTTTTTATTAGGGCTGGAGAGATAGCCTAGCGGTTAAGAGCACCGACGCTCTTGCAGAGGACCCGGGTTCGATCCCCAGCACCCACATGGCGGCTAAGAACCGTCTGTAACTCCAATTCCAGGAGAACTCCAGTTCCAGGGGAATCCGAGACCCTCTTCTGACCTCCGCGGCATTGCACGACATGGGTGCACAGACCTGCATGCAGACAGTACATTCATACACATACAAAAATAAATTAAAAAAAAAAAAAGAAAATGGAAAGACGTATGATATGAACAAATCTTCTACCCATCAAATAATGAAGGAGAAAAGTGACATTAGTGCTAATTTTCTGCCTCACCTCAGTGAGGAAGTTATAGCTCAGCATATGATACATGTTGATGGAGAAGGCATTAATCGGAGTGCTCAGCATTTCTGTGGCAGCTTCTGGCCTCACTGGAGGGTCCTAGAATGGATCCTCATGGATGAGAGGGGAAAACTACTGCCTGGGAAAATACTCTAGTTTTTTTCTTTTTCTTATTTTTTTGTGACAGGGTCTCATTGTGTAGCCCACCTCAAATTCACCATTCTTCTGCCTCAGCTGCCAGAGCAGTGAGATTATAGGCACGAGCCACCAAGCCCTAGCTTTAATCCAATATATGCTTTAATTTTTTCTTTTTACTACCAGGGTTCTTCAATAAGTGAACACCTAAAAATAGGCATAAATGACCATGTTTTTAAGCTACAAAATAAAAATAAATGTACTGATGACATGGCAGACAGAAGCCCCCAACCAGTGAAGCTTTGTTAATAGTACCACTTGGTGTCCAGCTGAGTCCAGTTGGTACCCTGATTGGATGGCAGGTGTTGCCTCAACTCTGTGGGGCTCCCAAGGCCTGAGACGGTGCCTCCTCACCACCCGCCCCATTTAAGCTGCTGTAAAACTTCTTACCCTGTATTTGACCCCCAAACTTTATTTTGGAATTAATATCTAAGACAAGTATATGGTCCTCACCCGAAAGGAACTTCAGGTGTCAAATTCTCTCCCAGAGTTTGGATAACAAATAATCCAAAATTCAATAAAATGATTTAATTTTTTATCAATATCTTCCATTTTCTGTATTAAGTATATAAGATACTTGAATGCACACCAAAAGTCCATAGCCATAGCGCCTCACTTTTCAAAGCACCAGGCAAGATGTAACAGGTTTATAATGTTTACTGTTTGCTTTATAGTACCAGGTACTGTTGGAAGCACTTCCTTTCTTGTTTTCTAGGCTATGGGTAGGTATATCCTTGCTGCCTAAAAGGGTACTTTGAAGGCCTTTAATCTTCACTTGATAGTCTGAGATCATTGTGAATGTCTAGTATTTTAGTTTATGTATAATAAACTAAAACTTTTTGTGCCATTTTATCTTTTTCTTTTATTAAAAGCAGGGGTTTTCCCTTCCCATGCTCTCCTTTTACTTGCTATTTCTTTTTTTTTTTTTTTTTTTTTTTTTTTTT
>VZQC01007422.1:1185213-1234214 GCA_009823505.1 Rhizomys pruinosus | reverse complement strand
TTTTTTTTTGTCTTTTCGAGACAGGGTCTCCCTGTAGCCCCAGCTATCCTGGAACTCACAAAGATCCGCCTGCCTCTGCCACCCAAGTGCTAGGATTAAAGGCATGCACCACCACGCCCGGCTTTTACTTGCTATTTCTAAGTGTATGTAAGTACAGAAATGGCAGCTCCAAAGTTCAGAACTGTTAAGATGTGGACCTTTGGAGCAAGTTCCTGTGAAGGGAAACAGCATTGGCATGGTAGAGAACCCATAGTCTCAGAAAAGATACCTTGTCCCTGGGATTTCTTTGACATCAAACAAATGATCTAACATGTCTGACTCTTAGGTCATGTCAGTTCACCTTGCCAGGGGTGTGGGTGCCAGACATGGGGGAGGGCAATGCTTCACACCTACTGAGATTCAATCAGGGATGATGGAATCGCTTACACCAGCAGTTCTAGAGCACAGAACCCCTAATTTACTTGTTCTTGTATCCTGTTCTTTGTGCCTGGAGAGTCTGACCTGAATGAATGTGTTTGGTTTTAACCCCTCTTTCTCCTCCACCCACCTCTTTCCTCTTAGGTATGCCATGGTTTTTGGCCATTTAAGATTGGCTTTTAGAACTGGCCTTCCCAGCCCTTCGCAGCCCTGAATTCCTCCTCCCTTCAGTACACCCTATTGACCTTGCTGTCCCACAAGCTTGGCTAAGTTCTGCATTCGCATTGAGGGGTGTATTCCCCTCCCCTTTTATTTCACAGCAGACATTTCTCTAGGAGCTTTTCCATTGTTATCAGGATGTTTGGTCCATTCTCATGATCTGTCGCTTAAAACTGTACTTCTGAGTTTGTGGTACTTTTATTTGTGGTTCCTAATTTTTAACATCACCAGCTTTTAGTGGTTTCTGCCCCATGAGAATGTTGGACTTTTGTACTGAGACCTCTTGGGTGCCCTTCACCCAGAGCCCCTGACTGTTGGCATTTACAGAATCTGGTCTTGTTCATCATTCTCATGTTCCACCCTCCCTCTCATACAGGATGTATATTATTTTAGTGTGTTCTCTTTCCTTTGAAAAGCACATTCTTCAGAGTCAGCACACAGTTGCACTCAGGAGGTTGGTGTTGACCACCCTGCCAGCCCATTTGTAGATTGCATTCAGACCTTTCTAGTCCTTAAGGCAGAGCCTTTGTCTTTTCTTGTCCAAGGTCAGGGTCTGCCCTTTGGATTAAACTGTCCTGTTTCTTCTCTGCCCTCCGTGTGGAACAGTTGCTTTGGATACCTTCAATGCCTAAAGAAGAAATGGCCTTTCATTTTGGGATGGCCCTCCCTGTCCATTCTTTCTAGAAGCTGGGCTAGGACCTGGTCCTCCTCATCAGAAATCCTGCAGGAAAGAGGCTGCTCGTCTTCTCAGCGGGTCACGTTGGGGGCCTAGCCAGCGTCCATTTTCCCACTAGCTAGTGGCGAAGTCAGCATGTATCATTGGGCCAGGCTGGAACTGCAGTGTTCTCTACCACGGCACCTCCTTCCCTTTCTACTCATTGATGCTTTGTTGTTGTTCTACCCTTTGCAACAAGATCTTGCTATGTAGCCCAGGATGGCCCTGAATTTACCATCTTTCTGTTTCTACCATTTAAGTTACCACTGCACCTGGCTCATTAATGTTGTCTGGAGAGGTTTTCTGATTACACACCAGAAACCTGTTCCTCAGTTTCCTCAAAAAGATGCTAAGTGACTATGTCATCTTTCATTTTCTATTTGTTAGTAGGTATAAGACAAGACAACAAAAGAAACAAAAAGTCCCCTCAAGAGAATGAGGGGAGGATTAATCAAATGAGAGCCATGCCTTAAAAAGTAACAATTGCATGTGTGTGTGTGTGTGTGTGGTGTGTGTGTGTGTGTGTGTGTGTGTGTGTGTGTGTCCCCATAGAGGATTTGGATCCACCTGGAACTGGAGTTACAGGAGATTGTAAGCTATCCAGCATGGGTTCTGGATCCAAACTCATCCTCTGAATGAACAACACACACTCCTCACCACTGAACCGTCTCTCCAGCTCCATGGTCTCATGGTCACATTTGAAAGTCTTCTGTGGAAAGAGAGAGTTAAACTTGACTTTTTTTTTTTTTTTTTTTTAATCAGAGCCTTATACCCACAGCTGCCTCAGACTCTCCTGAGCACTGAGATTATAGGTTATAGGGATACACCAGCCTCCTTGCCTGGCTAAATCTACTCTTGGGCCCAGCTCTGCATGGTATCTTGCGAGGCTGTGGAAGAACTCTGTCCTAAGAACACCGTCAGGAAAGACAGATGTCTCATAGGGTGTCCCGTTCTCTAGCTTTGCTGTAGAATTTTCAAGTGAAGCTTCTACTCAGCTTTTCTCCTCTCTGCCCCTCGCAGTCAGCTGGCTTGCCTCTGGCTTTTTTTCTACGCAACTCCATAGGTTGTTTGCACCTGTTCCCACAGTTCTTCAAAGGACAGACTGATTCCCAAAGGTCCTCCGTGAAGGACCAGGATGATCCGGAGCAGTTACTGAGAAAGGGGTGGCTGCTGGGGTGGGTTGTTTATGGGGGTTGTCTTTTGCACACCCCGTACCTCAATTCTCTCTCCAAATATATATTTTTTAATTTATTTCTGTATGTGTATCAATGTACTCTCTGCATGCAGGTCTGTGCACCCGTGTCGTGCAATGCCGTGGAGGTCAGAAGAGGGTCTCGGATTCCCCTGGAGATGGAGTTCTCCTGGAATTGGAATTTCAGACGGTTCTCGGCCGCCATGTGGGTGCTGGGGATCGAACCCGGGTCCTCTGTAAGAGCGGTCGGCGATCTTAACCGCTAGGCCATCTCTCCAGCCCCCAATATATTTTACCCAAGTTTCAGGAGTAGGCCTAATCGGGTAAAAGTGATTTGACGATTCAGATCTGCTGAGTGTTGATTTAAGGATAGTGCTTTTTACAGTGTATTAGGTATGGAAATAGTATGCGGTGCACAAGCACTGTAAGACATTTTTTAGAAGCACTGGGTTTCCCTGTGGTGTGGGGTTTTCTGTCTTTTTTGTTGCTGGCAATTGTGTGCTGGCATGCAGTGTTCTGTGCTGAGAACCAGTATAGAAGTGGTGACGTCCAAATGTAAAATTGTTGCTAACTTTAAATGTAAACTTGAAACAGGTTGTCCAGGTATTAGTTTGGGTCTTTTTTAGTTCATTAATTAAAATTCTTTTTCAAGTTAGAGTACCACTGTTGAACTGTTTTGCTTTGCTTGATCTTTAAAAAAGACCCCAAATTCTTTTTTAGGTTAGAGTACTACTGTTGGGTTGTATGGTTGGTTGTTTTCAGAGAGAGAAAAAAAGATGCTTCTGCTCTGTGTTAAAGTACTAGAAGGTTTTGTGCAAACAAGTCCATTGTAGGTTGTGGTGAGTAAGCCACTGATTGAGACTTCCTAACAATGTCCCTGAATCTGTCCTTCCTCAGAATCGAAGACTTAATCTGTGATTGAGTGATGTCAGTTGTCTTGAAGTTTGTTTCGAAGCTAAAATGTTCTTTTGTGTTCTCTCAATGCTTCCGCCTCCTGAGTTCCTTAGATGACAAGTAGCAGCTCCTTTGACTTGCGATGAGGCTGATGAGGCTGACTGACGGTATCTCGCTGCGCTTCTTCTGTTCTAGAATAATCTATAAGTGTTCCATGTGCGACACTGTGTTCACCCTGCAAACCTTGCTGTATCGCCACTTTGACCAGCACGTTGAAAACCAGAAGGTGTCTGTTTTCAAGTGTCCAGACTGTTCTCTTTTATATGCACAGAAGCAACTTATGATGGACCATATCAAGGTGTGTGTGCGCGTCTCTCCTCCCCTCTAAGTGAACTGTAGATAATATGCATGGTCATAGGTCTGGCTGAGCTGCCGAGTGCTCCAGAGCATGCCTCTATCCAGGGAAGAGATGGGCATCAGATGCCACATGCTGTCCTTGTGTTCACTTGGCTGTTGGGTACTATGCAGGAGTCCTGCTCTGCCTCCCTCAAGACTTATGAAAAGGAACAGATGCATGCTCTGGTCCAAAAGAATAATAAAGTTATTAGGGTTCTTTTTTGGGGAGCATCTTTTTGAGACAGGGTCTCCCTGTAGCCCCAGTTGTCCTGGAACTCACTATGTAGAGCAGGCTGGCCTTGAATTCACAGAGATCCACCTGCCTCTGCCTCCCAAGTGCTGGGATTACAGGTGTGTGCCACCATGCCTGACTTTAGGGTTCTTTATATACACACAAAAATGATGCTTGTGGGGCTGGAGACGTGGCTTAGTGGTAAGAGCACTGGCTTCTGTTCCAGAGAACCCAGATTCTGGGCCTAGCACCCCTGTGCCCAGTAACAACCATCCATAACTACAGTTCCAAGGGATCTGACTCCCTCTTCTGGCCTCTGTAGGCATTGCATAAGCGTGGGTGCCCATACATACATGCAAGCAAGGAAAACACTCACATATGAAATAAAATATTTTTTAAAAAAGAAAATGATGATCACAACATTTTCTTTCTCTTTTAAAAGATTGTAAAATTATGTGTATATGTGTGTCTGTGTGTAGGTGTGAGCAGTTCAGAGGCAGGAACAGTTATAGGCGGTTGTAACCTATCTGATAGGAGTTTTGGGGATTCAGTTTCTCTGCAAGAGAACACACTCTTAACTGCTGATCTGTTTTTCCAGCCCCCGAAGTTTTCTTTTTTGAGAATTATGTCATATGTGATTTAGAAATAGGAGTTTTGGAAAAGTTATGTTAATTCATACAAATATGGATATTTTCAGATAATTTGAGGTTTCCCCCCTTGAAATTATATAAGCACTGAAGTTTGTAGTCCATACATCCCCTCCCCCACAAGCGGCCTGTGAGCTGCTCCATGGCACACTCTTAATCCTAGCACTCAGGGGTCAGAGGTGGGTGCATCTGTGAGTTGAGGCCAGCCTGATTACGTAGCAGTGCCAGGCTGTCCAGTGCTGTGTAATGACTGTCCAGGCAAAAAACACACCAAACCATGTAAGTTGATGGCTAAATATTCAGGGTCCAGTGGGTGCCTGGCACCTGGTGTGGGTGTTCAGCTAACGAAATGTGCAGGTGTCTTGCTTGGGCTCCCCTCTCTTCACCCCCCCAAGCGGCACAAAGCTCTCTATTCTTCTTTTCTTTTCTTTTTTCTTTCCCTTTCCCTTTTTCCCTTTCCCTTTTTCCCTTTCCCCTTCCCTTCCCTCTTTTCCTTTTCCTTTCTTCCCCTTTTTCTCCTCTTTCTCCTCTTTCTCCTTTCCCCTTCCCTTTTCCCTTTCCTTTCCCCTTCCCTTTTCCCTTCCTTTCCCTTCCCTTCCCTTTTCCCTTCCCTTCCTTTCCCTTCCCTTCCCTTCCCCTCCCTTTTCCCTTCCCTTTTCCCTTCCCTTTTCCCTTCCCTTCCCTTTTCCCTTCCCCTACCCTTCTTTCCTTCCCTTCCCTTCCCTTCTTCCCTTCCCTTCCCTTCTTCCCTCCTCCCCTCCCCTCCCCTCCCCTTTTTCCTTTCCTTTTTCCTTTTTCCCTTTTCCTTTTTTCATTTTTCCTTTCCATTTTTTTGTCATTTTGAGATAGGGCCTCACTTTTCCCTGTAGCCCCAGGTAGCCTAGAATTTACTATTGTAGACAAGGCTGGGCTTAATCTCACAGACATCCTCCTGCCTCTGCCTCCCGAGTGCTGGGATTGAAAGCGTGCACCACCACATGTAACACAAATGTCTTATTTTCAGCCTTTTGAGTTTATAGAGACTGTGCTTAGTTATGGCCTCTTACCTGTCTACTGTGATAGCACCACAGTTTTGTTTCCTGTGCAATTAAAAGGCAACATCCATTGGCTTTCAATTGAATAGCTTCCTTTTCAGAGAAACAAGATCTCACATGCTGTCAACTTAGTCTTTTGCTCTTAGTTTTTCTTTTTTTTAAATATATTTTTATACCCCTCACCCTCAAAAGTCAAATGAATATCTGAAATATTCTGGTCCTTATTTCCATTTTCCCAAGGTGAAGGTGGTGGCATTGTGAGGGGGAGGGGGAGTGAAGGCTGGAGAGCAGTGCCTCCTCATCCTCACACACATTGAGATCTCCTTAAGGGGGGACTGGAGCAAAGCCTCAGCAGTTAAGAGTACTTGCTACTCCTGCAGAGAACCCCAAGTTCCATTCCCAGCTCACAACACCTATGACTCCAATTATCGGGGATTTGATGCTTTTCTCTGGCCTTGTGTGTGTGTATATTTAAAAAAATGTTTTAGTCAGAATTATAAAGTTATTTTGGTGGCAAATATTCATGAAAGTAAAATAGCTGTATGTGCTGCCAAACGCCTTTAATCCTAGCACTTGGGAGGCAGAGGCAGGTGGATCTCTGTGAGTTCAAGGCCAGCCTGGTCTACACAGTGAGTTCCAGGACAGCCAGAGCTACAGGGAGACCCTGTGTCAAAAAAGACCAAAAAGAAGAAAGAAAGAAAGAAAGAAAGAAAGAAAGAAAGAAAGAAAGAAAGAGAGAGAAAGAGAGAGAGAAAGAGAGAAAGAAAAGAGAGAAAAGAGAAAAGAGAGAGAGAGAGAAAGAGAGAAAGAGAAAGAAAGAAAAGAAAAGAAAGAAAGAAAGAAAGAAAGAAAGAAAGAAAGAAAGAAAGAAAGAAAGAAAGAGAAAGGGAAAACTGCAAATAAGAACTTGGAGACTTTCACATTTGCTCAAAATAGTTTACGGGGCTCTAGAGGTGATTCAGCAGTTAGGAGTGCTTGCTGCTCTTCGAGAGGACCTTCAGTTGGGCTCCCCAGCTCCCACGTTAGGCTGCTCACAACTGCCTATAACTCCAGCTCCAGGGGATCTGGCGCCCTCTTCTGCCCTTCATAGGCACTCCCATATATATACACGGCATATACTCAGACATACATATTATGCGTAAATAATAAAAAGATTTTTTTTTTGTTGTTTTTGAGACCAGGTCTCCCTGTAGCCCCAGCTGGCCTGGAACTTGTTCTGTAGACCAAGCTGGCCTTGAACTCCCAGAGATCCACCTGCCTCTGCCTCTGCCTCTGCCTCTGCCTCCCGAGTGCTAGGATTAAAGGTGTGAGCCACCACACCCCGTATAAAAAGATTTTTAAAACCACAACAAAACAGCCTAAAATATTTGACTATGTTATGGGTCCCTTCAAAAAAAAAAAAATAGAGAGTAATAGAGAAAGACAGAGACAGGTAGACTGGCTTCTGGGCATGGTGGTGCACACCTATAATCCCAGCCCTTGGGATATGGAGGCAAGAAGATAGGGAATTCAGGGTCATTCTCAGCTATGGAATGAGTTGGAGGTCAGGCTAGGCTACATGAGACCCTGAAGAGAGGGGCAGGTTGGAAATTACCTCTTTTATTTTATTATTCTTATTTGTTATGTGTATGAATGTATGTATACCCATGTCATGCAGTGCCCACAGAGGTCAGAAGAGGGTGTTGGAGCCCCTGGAACTGGAGTTATGGATGGTTGTTAGCCACTATGTGGGTGCTGGGAACTGAACCCAGGTCCTCTGCAAGAGCAGCCAGTTCTCTTAACCACTGAGCTACAGAAATGACTTCTTAAGAGGCTTTTGAGAGATTTGGTTTCTGGAACTTAATCTTGGCATTAGGAAGTAGGGTCAGGGATTTTGTAAATAGGGTCTTCTTGTGTCAATAATAAATTTGGATGAATACAGTTCTCAAAGAGCAGAGACTGAGGAGGAATGGTACAATCAATCCTCTGGTGAGATAGAGGACAGAATTGGGTTTTGTTATCCAAACCTTACAAGCCTAGTGGGACTGCTCTCATTTCAACCATATTCCGTTGTCTTGCACTTACCTTGCATTATGCTTAGGGTATATAGAAATAATGGTAAGGTTCTAGGGGCACACTTATAATTAAGATGATATCTAGTTCTTGCTCTACATTAACCTTGCCTGGTAACTCTGAAGAAGTAATGAAGTGAGACTGGAATGAGGA
This sequence comes from Rhizomys pruinosus, assembly GCA_009823505.1. NCBI lineage: Eukaryota > Metazoa > Chordata > Mammalia > Rodentia > Spalacidae > Rhizomys > Rhizomys pruinosus. The sequence continues at coordinate 1,226,263 of VZQC01007422.1, read as the reverse complement.
TATTGCCTTGTATCTGTCTGTGTCTGTCTTTGTCTCTCTAACCCATCCTTTATTTACCCAATTCATATCATGTTTCTGTTCTCCTAAAATACAGATTTACTTAATTTATAGGTCCCTTATACACCATGTTGAGATTCACTCTTGAAGCAAACTTATAAGTTACAGTCATCCAAGTTATCTACTGTTATGTATACTTGAGGAAAGAACTAATTTTTATCACTCTGTTATTTTAAATGATTCTGGGAATCAAACTAAGGGCCTGTACATGCTGGGCATACTTGTATTTCTTTCATTTAAAAAGGTAGTTGAGGAACTGGAACAGTGCCTCAGCAGTTAAGCACAGTTGACACTCCTGCAGAGGACATGGGTTTGGTTCCCAGCAGTCATGTATGTAGCTTGCAGTTGCCTGGAACTCCAGGTTCAGGGGATCCAGTGCCTTCTTCTGGCCTCCCAGGACACTTGTATGTGTGTGGTTCACCTACAGACAAGCAGGAATATACACATGCCCATAAAATAACAAAAATAAATCCTTTGGGGGTGGTCTTTTTGAGATAGGTTCTCCCTATAGCCACAGCTGGCCTGGAACTCACTGTGAGGACCAGGCTGGCCTGATCTTATAACCTCTGTCTCTGTGCTGGGATTAAAGGCATGCACCATAATGTCTGGGAATAAATCTTTTTTTTTTTTTTTTTGGTCTTTTTGAGACAGGGTCTCCCTGTAGCCCCAGCTGTCCTGGAACTCACTCTGTAGACCAGGCTGGCTTTGAACTCACAAAGATCCGCCTGCCTCTGCCTCCCAAGTGCTAGGATTAAAGGTGTGCGCCACCACGCCCAGAGAATAAATCTTTTTTTAAGGCAGTTAACTTTTGCCTTATTTTTGCTTGTAATGTGTAAATGAATAAATAGAAATACAAATTAGCATATGTCCCTTTTCTTTTTTGTTGTCAAATTTCCACTTCTTTCCTATCATTTCTATTGGTCTTTGGGGTTATATTATAGATGCTTTACTATTATTGCTTCAACTTTTCAGTTAGTGAAAATGCATTTGCCTAGAAGATAATGAGAAATTTATTAGAAGATTCAGGGCTTTGTCTGTAGGTTTTAAATGGTTAGAAATGTAAAAACTCAAGGGTTAGGGACAGCTCAGTTGTCAAGGTACTTTCCAAATACCCACATTAAAGGGAGGTATGGTGCTGCATCCCAGTATGGAGGATGCAGACTGGTGGATCCTCAGGGCTTGCTGGCCATTCAGCCTAGCTTACCCAGTGAGCTCCTATTCAATCAAGAGAGCGTATCTCAAAAAATAAGGTGGATGGCACCTGAGGAACACTTGAAGTTGACCTGGCCTCCACATGCACACGAACACACACCAGTATAAAAACTCAGCTTCTGTTTGAAATTACCTCTGTTATTTTACCGAGGCACAGACTTGCTGCTTTAATACACACAGAAGGCTGGCACCCATGTGGAGAGACACAGGTGCATTTATAGCACTAAGGAAGCTGTCTTCCCTGCTTTCCTCTGTGCATTGGAGGCCTTGTCAGACCTTCCTCTCAGCCTCTTAAATGGACCAGTTTACCCTTGCATGCTGGGGAGACCTGAAACCTCTGTTGTCGAGAACACCATAGAACTTCCTTTTCCTCCTGGAAAGGACAGTGTGGAAGACGACTAGTAGTCCTGGTGCTATTTAGTGAAGCCCTTTCCTAAGAAAGCATCCTGAGCAATGCAGAGAGAATAGCGTCGTCCTCGGCCACTCAGGAGGGACATGAGCCAAGCCCTCCATAGTACTGGTCTTTGTGACCTTGAGGAGCTGAGTGTCAAAGCTCCTGAGGGGTGACAGCTCTTGTGTCGTGTCCCCACAGTTGCAGGACTTTGGAGGTAGTGTCCCCACAGTTGCAGGACTTTGGAGGTAGTGTCCCCACAGTTGCAGGACTTTGGAGGTAGTGTCCCCACAGTTGCAGGACTTTGGAGGTAGTGTCCCCACAGTTGCAGGACTTTGGAGGTAGTGTCCCCACAGTTGCAGGACTTTGGAGGTAGTGTCCCCACAGTTGCAGGACTTTGGAGGTAGTGTCCCCACAGTTGCAGGACTTTGGAGGTAGTGTCCCCACAGTTGCAGGACTTTGGAGGTAGTGTCCCCACAGTTGCAGGACTTTGGAGGTAGTGTCCCCACAGTTGCAGGACTTTGGAGGTAGTGTCCCCACAGTTGCAGGACTTTGGAGGTAGTGTCCCCACAGTTGCAGGACTTTGGAGGTAGTGTCCCCACAGTTGCAGGACTTTGGAGGTAGTGTCCCCACAGTTGCAGGACTTTGGAGGTGAGCCACCAACCTGCCTCCTGATCAGGAGAGAAGGCCCCACCCACAAATAAGCTGTGTCTTGAAGCGGAGTTGCTGCCTTCAGTACACAAACAACAAAGCCTAAAGCAAGCCCATCTTTAGAATCAAGTCTGCACCAGCCAGGCCTGGTCATGTGACTACTGGAGTCACAAGTTCAGGGCCTCCTGAGCTACAGAGTGAGCACAAGGCCAGTCTGGGCAGCTTAGAGAGACTGTCTCAAACTAAAAACAGGGGTTGAGTGGTAGAGTGCTCCCCTAGCGTGCACGACTCTCGATCAGTCCCTAGGACTGCAAAAGAATAAAAAGAATCAAACTGTACTGATTTTACTTCATTCACATTTGAAATCCTGTGGTTTTTAGGATGGCAGTTTTGGCTATTATGTTAACAATAATAAACAGCTGCACAATTTTAGAAGGCTTTTTGAGTACCTACCTGGTATACTCAGGCTGGGCGCTCTAGTAAAAGATTGGTTCAAGACAGGAGGTTGGGAGATGAAAATTATTCCAGACAGGACCAAAGTCCCCCAGGGTTATAAGGATTGTGGGGATGGAAAGGAAGGAACACGACTCCCAACTGTGGGCCGTGGCCGTGGCTCACATTGGTGGCTCTTGAATACTTTCCTTATATTAGCCACTTAAACAGTCTGTAGGCAGGAAGGTAGAAATGGTTCATTATAGAGGGGACTTGCCCTTGTCCAAGAGGGGAGGCCTAATATGATTCAGTACAGAGTCCTGTCTTTAAAGAATGTTAGACTGAGCTGGGCGTGGTGTCCCACACCTATAATCCCAGCACTTGGGAGGCAGAGGCAGGCAGATCTGTGAGCTCAAGGCCAGCCTGGTCTACATGGTGAGTTCCAGGAGAGCTGGGGCTACAAGGAGACCCTGACTCAAAAAAACCAAAGAGACAAAAAAGAATATCAGACTGACAGAAATATATAAGCCTTTAAAATTTATCTGGAACTAGGTCCAGTAAGATGGCTCAGTGACAAAGGTACATGCTACGGGCACCTGAGTTTCATCCCTGGAGCCTGTGTGGTGGAAGGAGAGGACCAGCTCTCAGAAGTTGTCCTCTGACCTCCTCCGTATGTACCCAGTGGCACAGGCATGCATGCATGCACACACACACACACACACATATACATAAATAAAAACATAAAAAAAGGTATTTGGAACTAGAAACGCATAGCTTGGAGCACTCATAGAAGTCAGTGTTTCCTTATGGGGCTGGTAAGATGGGTCAGTGACTAAAGGCACTTGACATACCAGGCTTGAAGGTCCTGGATCTCAGGACCACCATAGTAGAAGGAGAAAACTGACTCCTGCAAGTCGTCCTCTGACTGCCACAGATGACCATGGCGCACACATGCCCACGCAGATATAAATAAGTGTAATAAAAATTTTTAATTAATGCTCCTTTATCTCTATTTTTGTGTGTGTGTGTATGTCTTTTCAAGACAGGGTCTCCCTGTAGCCCCAGATGGCCTGGAACTCACTCTGTAGATCAGGCTGGCCTTGAACTCACAAAGATCTGCCTGCCTCTGCCTCCCGAGTGCTGGTATTAAAGGCATGCTCCATCATGCCTGGCACTCTATTTTTAATTTTTACTTTGATTCATTCTCTGATTTTTTTTTTTTTTTTTGAGACACAATCTCCATGTAGCCCAGGCTGGCCTGGAACTTGCTGTGTAGACCTAGTTGGTCTAGAACTTGTAGGTAATCTTGCTTCTGTCTCCCAAGTACTGGGATTACAGGTGTGTGCCACCAGGCCTGGCTGCTGCTTTATGTCTTTTAAAATGTCTCCTTTTAGTTTAGGAACTATTTTTGAATGAATATAAAGTCCTGTTTGAATGGTGTGATTTGTGATAGGCGTTTCTTTTCTTTTTACAATGCAGTCTATGCATGGAACATTGAAAAGTATTGAAGGGCCTCCAAAGTTGGGTATAAACTTGCCTTTGAGCATTAAGCCTACAACTCAGAATTCAGCAAACCACGGCAAAGACGATTCCAAGTCCATGAATGGGAAGGAGAAATTGGAAAAGAAGTCTCCATCTCCTGCAAAAAAATCCACGGAATCCAAGAAGGTGGCCAGTCTTGGGTGGACGTGTTGGGAGTGTGACCGCCTGTTCACGCAGAGGGACGTATATCTCTCCCACATGAGGAAGGAACACGGGAAGGTCAGTGAGTGTCAAGCTACGTCGGGGCACAAGGAAGAGCATCTGTGCTGGCAACCCTTCAGGACGTGGTGCTTGTGGCCCTGTCAGCAGTTAGGAGTAGTTCGGCCATAATGTCTCTGTGCCTTGATTTCTTTAGTTGTTTGATCGATCCTCAAAACATCCTGATCCTGTTCTGTGACTGTCCTAACTGCCTTCTCTCCATACCCAGCAGTAGGAGTAAGTGTCCCAACGAGTCTGTTGATACCCGAGGAAACAGAAGAGGTTAAGGCAGACATCTGAGAAGGAAGGAATAGAGAAAGTGGGGAGGCAGCCAGGGCGGGGGGGGGGGTGCAGGAGAGGCGGGGGGTTGGCAGGAGAGCCTCTGTGACTCAACACTCTTCCTTGGGTTTGTATTACAAAGAGGAAGCTCATCCCTTAAGAAGTTCCGCAGTTCCAAATCCTGAATGTCAGTCACCAGATGAATATACTTTCTCTTTTTAAAATAATAACTACACATTTCCAACTGATACATTTAAAAACTACACTTTAGGGCCAGGGAGATGGCTCAGCGGGTAGACAGGGTAGACACTTGTTACCAAGCCTGACAACCTGAATTCGCAGAGAGGAAAGAGTCACAAGGTCATTCATGTGTGTACACCTGCACATACAGAATAAGTGTAGAAATGTGTATAAATGTAAGAAATTAAACCCTACTCATTATTAGATTTAATAAATAAGCAGAATTATTTTTTGATAAGACCTGTATTTAGATGCCGTGTTAGGCTGTGTTCACATTTTCTGATTGGTTGGGATCTGGAACGAGTCCATATGGCATGTGGTTGTTGAATAATTTCAGTTGTTTATTCCATATCAGTAATCCCTGCATTTGCATTTTTATCCCGTAATGGTCTATGTGAAAATTGAGTTGTCTGATAGATTATCCCTAACATTACTGGATTTGGGTAATTGTCCACTTGTTACTTTGTCAGTGTTCAGCTTATATTGTAGAATTTTGATTTAGATACATGTTGAAGTATTCATGTATGTGTGTGTTTATGTGTATACCTATTGTGAGTGTATGTGAGTGCCATGACGCTGTGTACCGTGGTGCTCATTTGAAGTCAGAGGACAGTCTTGGCTGTTGGTCCTCTCCTTCTACCTTGTTTGTGACAGGGTCTGTTGTTCACTGTGTACACCAGGCTTCTGGGGAGTCTCCTGTCCCTGCCTCCCATCCCTTCTTACCTAGGAGCGCTGGTATTACAGAAGTGCACTACTGTTTCCGGCTTCACATGGAATCTGGGGATTTAAACTTTGGTCCTCACACTTGTTCAGTAACCATTTTACCCGCCGAACCACCACCCCAGTCCCAGGTTGAAATCTTTAGTATGTCCTAGGTAGTTGTGTTATTTTCTATCAAATAATGAGAAATATAACACCAGTTTATCTTACTTGAAAAAAAGAAAAGGTTTTGCCAGGTGTAGTGGTGCACACCTTTAATCCCAGCAGAGGCAGGTGGAGCTCTGTGAGTTCCAGGTGAGCTCCAGGCCAGCTGGGACTAAAGGGAGACCCTGTCTCAAAAAGACAAAATAAAAGTTTTTGTTTTTTGTGTGTGATTATATTGTTTGCATGTATATAAATGCACCCATATTGTGCAATGGCCTTGGAAAAGGGCATTGGATCCCCTGGAACTGCAGTTATGGTTGGTTGTTAGCTGCCATGCAGGTGCTGGGAACTGATCCCAGTGCTCTTGACCACTGAGCCATCTCTCAAGCCCCTTGTCTCACTTTTTTCCTTTCCTTTTCCTTTTTCCTTCCCTTTCCCCTTTCCCCTTTCCTTCCCTTCCCTTTCCCTTTCCCTTTCCCTTTCCTCTCCCTCTCCCTCTTTCCTTTCCTTTTTTTCAGTCTTTTTAAGACAGAGTCTGTCTGTAGCCCCAGCTAGCCTGGAATTCATGGAGATCCACCTGCCTCTGCCTCTGAGTTCTGGGATTAAAGGCCACCACGCCTGGCTCCCTGTCTAGCTTTTGATAATGCTAAAATTGGTTGGTGGGTTCAAAGGCATATTTTTGAAGAAAAACAATCATCTTATTGCTTTAACCTTTATCTTGCTCTCTTCTTGGGAAACTGTATTATATATGTGAGAAATGATTTGCAACTAGAATATAGAGGATCTTTGAAGATCTTATATAAGGTGCTAATTACATTAATTCATCTCATATAATTTAGACTAATTCGAGCTACTCATAAAGCTGATGTATTGCCTTGTGACCAAGTAGATCCTTAAGGGTTGTGTTTGGCTTCATCTAGGCAGCTATCAGTTCTTGCGTGGGTTATTATCCTCACAGCAGGCAGACATTTCCCAAGGTACAAATCAGACTGTATCTCTTTTCTTTCATAAGGCTTGTGTTCCTCTCACTCTGAAAGAGCCCAGCCTTTGTGAAGTGCTTTCCAGGGTCTGTTTCTTCAGCGGCTTTGTCTTGGTGTGCCCTGGACAAAGGAAACTCCCTTCGGGGCTTCAAACACTGTTTGCTCATTTGCTTCTGGGACATTTCAGGTGATCTTTCATTCCTTTGAGAGGCCACGCCATTCTGGTGGCTAGCTTCTTGTCCTTAGATCTTGGCTTACTCAGCACCTATCTGGAAATTCCTCCTTAGTCTCCTAAGACTGAGTGACTTTTCTCCTTGAATGTTCTATGACCTACTTTACTCATCAGCATGTCCTATATGAGGGGGCTCTTACTTCTTTCTCCACTAAAGTTCAGCTTTCTTTCTGTCTTCCATTGTATCTACGGGGACTTTGGCACTTACCTTGTAGTAAGTTAAAATACTTGTCATGAGTGTGACTGAGTTCTGTTTTGGAAGACATCTTGATCTTCTACTAAACTTTCTCTTTGAGTTTTAGTGACTTCTAAGTATCCTGTATTATAAGGACCTAGAAAGAACTATATGTGAAATGACAAGTGTCCTTCAGGCCATTTAGGTCTAAGATGAGCTATAAATACAACATATACATTCTTTTTTTTTTTTGGTATTTATTATTTATTTATTTATTTATTTATTTATTTATTTATTTATTTATTTTTGAGACAGGGTCTCCCTTTAGTCGTAGGTATCCTGGAGCTTGCTCTGTAGAGCAGGCTGGCCTTGAACTCACAGAGATCTGCCTGCCTCTGCCTCCCAAGTGCTGAGATTAAAGGCGTGTGCCACCACGCCTGGCGCTTTTTTTTTTTTTGGGGGTATTTTTTTGGACATATACATTCTTATCTAAGGAATTAAAAATTTGTTAAAGGGTTCAGGAGAACATGATGATGTACTTCTATCTGGTCAGAAGCATCTAAGTTTGCTGACAACTTGATGAACTATTACTATGCGTTGTAAGTAAAGGTTTTGGCCAGGAACTGTGAAGCTATGCTTGATTCTAAGACTGCAATTAGGACTTAAAGTACATATATGCATGCATACAGTGATTTTTCAATAATCCAAATGGTTTTTCCAATCTCTACTTTGGTATGATTTCTGATAGAATGGTTGTTATTTCAGCATGGTTTGGAGAAAAAAGAATCTAAGTTGGGATATACTCAGCTGATATAAATTAAGATTTTGTTTCGGAACAGCTCTGCCCTGTTGTTTGCATGTGTGCACTGGTGTGTATATGGGTGGGAGTGCGTGTGCCTGTGCACCATGTGTCCTGGTGTCCTGCTCCTGTCACTCCCTACTTTATTCCCTTGACACAGGGTCTCTCTGCACTCCCAGTTTCCAGCTGGGCTGGTAGCCATTGAGCCCCAGAAGTCTTCTTGTTTCTGTCAGCCCCTCAGCCCCCACCTCCAGCACTGGGGTTATAGGTATGCATGGCCATGTCCAACTTTTTTTTTACGTGGGTTCTGGGGGGCTGAGCTCAGTCTTCACACACGTGCACCGAGCACTCTGTCTCACTGAGCCATTTCCTCAGTCCCGCTGTCCGTCATTTTAAATGGATTTTGGGTTTCCTTAATTATTTTGATCTTTCCATTTGAACTTCTTTGCTAAAGGAAATATTTTGTATAGAACTCCGTTTGTCAACTGAGTACTTAGTAACTTTGTCGTTAACATTAAAATATGTAGTTCCAGCTTGCTAGTTGTTCAATAGCTCATAGCTGTGAAGTTTTTAACTTTTACTAACCCAGTTACCTACTTTCAGTGGTTTTTCAGGCTTTTTTTTTTTTTAGTAATTGATGTAATCTGATATATCAAGTACTCAAACATTTTTGACATATAATACATATTTTAAGTTAATGTATCGTGTGTGTACATGTCTGAGCATGTCCCATGTGCCATGGCATTCGTGTGGTCAGAGGACAACGTTGTGGAGTCAGTTCTCTCTTTCCTTTATGTGGGTTCTAGGGAAGAAACTCAGAGCAGACGCCCTTACCTGCTGAGCCATCTTGCCAGCTCCCAGCCATAAACTCTGGAGAGTGAGTCATGCGCTGGTTTTGTTATGACAGTCATCCTCTGGCTTGTAATGCAGTGCCTTACATGAGTCTCTGGAGTCACCAACTGAAGCAGTTCTCCTTGGATCACCACTTCACACATGGAAAGGGGCTTTTGTGTTAATCATAAGTACATGTGAGTTCAAGTGTAGATTCAAGCATTTGATAGTTTTCTAACAATAGAACCCCTTTCACCTACGAGGTCTCTGTAGAAGCAGCTAGCTAGCAGACATTAACCTCCTGATCTCCTCCCAGCTGAGTCCTTCCTTAGATATGTGCTGATATGCAGTTTCCAATGGGTTGTGTAGCTACTGGTATTTTCTTCAGGTGCTCTGCAGGGTCCTTCTGGGAACCTGAAATTAAGATCCACCGAATGGAGTCCCATCTGAGGTTATTATTATTACAGGTCAGTCATTCTGCAGTTATGTGAGCTAATTTTGTATAAAGTGATATATATATATATATATATATATATATATATGTGATATATACTTGTTAAAATCTTTTAAAATTGCAATGTTGGGCTGGAGAGATGGCCTAGCGGTTAAGAGTGCCGACTGCTCTTGCAGAGGACCCGGGTTCGATCCCCAGGCACCCACGTGGCAGCTGAGAACCGTCAGTAACTCCAATTCCAGGAGAACTCCAGTTCCAGGGGAATCCAATGCCCTCTTCTGACCTCCGCGGCACTGCATGACATGGGTGCACAAACCTACTTGCAGACAGTACATTCATACACATAAAAAAAGATAAATTGAGCCAGGCATGGTGGTGCACACCTTTAATCCCAGCACTTGGGAGGCAGAGGCAGGCAGATCTTTGTGAGTTCAAGGCCAGCCTGGTCTACAGAGTGACTTCCAGGACAGCTGGGGCTACAGATAGACCCTGTCTCAAAAAGACAAAAAAAAAAAAAATTTCCCTTAAAAAAAAAGAGAAAAAAATTGCAGTGTGATCTGTGATCACTGTAGCTGTTTTTTCATTGGTGTTTAGCAACCCACCATCTAAAGAAACTGTACTAATCTGCTGGGAAGAAGACTGTGAGACAGAGGGGTGCGTGTGGATTGTGAGCTCAGATCTGTGTAGAGTTCTTCCTTATGGGTGTGCACTTTTGTTCTCTCCAACTTGACAGGAGCCCAGATTTCAGAGCCTGACAGACTTGGGTTTGAATATTGTCCTAACATCTGTCAGTAGTATGTTCTTGTAAAAATTAACCCTCCAGCTTCATTTTATATATGTGTCAAGTGGACGCAATAATTACCATAGAAGCGTGTTCTGAAAATGAATAACATGAGATTGTGTATGTCTTGTATATTACAGTACAATAGCTGTTTTCTCTCTAACTCTAGATATGTTTAACTTTTAAAAATTACGTTGTGTGTGTGTGTGTGCGCGTGTGTGTGTGTGTGTGTACGTCAAAGGACAACTTGGGAGAATTGGTTTTCTCCTTGCATTGCCTTCCATTGAACTCAGTCTGCAGGCTTCACAGCAGGGTGTCTTTACCCACTGAGACATCTTGCTGGCCCTGGTTCCCTCCCCCTCCCTCCCTGAAACAGAGTCTGGTTATAGATCCAGGTTGGCCTCAATCTCAGGATCCTTTTGCCTCAGCGCCCCCCCCCCCCGTTCCAGGATTATAGCTGTAGACTGTCATATTGACTCTCGATTTTTAAAAATCAAAGTTTTCATAAAAGCTCTCTCCATGACAAATGGTTCTTATTTTTTAAGACAAGGTCTCACACAGCCTAGCTAGCCTCAGTCTCTACATATAGTCAGTGATTTCCTGATCCTCCTGACCTAACTTCCTGATACTAGGGTTACAGGCTTACACCACCACTCCTGATTTATGCAGTGCTGAGGATTGAACTCAGAACTTTGTACACATTAGGTACATACACCACCAACTGAGCTACATCCCCAGCTCTAAATGGTTTTTATGTATACTTTGCAAATTTACAACACGTAACTACATTTAAATATTTTCATTTCAAAGTGATTTTTAGATTTGCAGAAATGGTATAGAACCTCTCCATATGCCCATCACTAGCTTGGCTGTTAACGTGTAATCAGAGTACCGTATAGAGACTTGGACGCTAACACTGATATGATATAATCAATATACTTTCTGCCCTCTAGTTGTCCCACAAATGTCCTTTTTCTCATCCAGGACCCAGCTGAGGCTTTGGCTATGTACTCGGCTGGCTCATTCCCAGCTCTGTTCCAGTCTGTGATGATTGCCCTCCTTGCCTTTCACAGTGATTGGCTGTTCAGCATCTTGTACTGAGTGTGAGCCTGGTTTGCTGTCTCCTTGTGACTAGCTCTGGTTATTTGTTTTGGAGAGACAGCGCAGAAGTGATGCCTCCTGTGTGCTGGGGTCAAAGATGTTCCCCACCTCCTCAATGAACCTTGAAAACTATAATTGGAAAAACGGTGGGTGGAAAAGGGTAACGAGCTCACAGTTGGAGCCACTTATTTAGTGTGAGGCAGTCAGTGGTGCCTATTGTATGCTCTCAGAATGAGAAATTTTGGACAGTATGACCAATTATTAGAATGAATGTTTATATATATAATTTATTTATTTTTTTTTTTGGTCTTTTTGAGACAGGGTCTCCCTATAGCCCCAGCTGTCCTGGAACTCATTCTGTAGACCAGGCTGGCCTTGAACTCACAAAGATCCCCTTGCCTCTGCCTCCTGAGGGCTAGGATTAAAGGCATGCACCACCACGCCTGGCATATATTTTTCTTTTCTTTTTTTTTAAGTATCTGTGTGTGTGTGTGTGTGTGTGTGTGTGTGTGTGTGTTAGAGGACAACCTCGTTTGAGACATTGTCTCTTATTTGCAACTGTATATACCTGGCCTCCTGTGAGCATCCAGAGGTTCTCCTGACTCCGCTGTGATTACAGATGTGTTCTATTCCTAACTGTACAAAGGTTCTGGGGATCTGAACTCGAGTCCTCTGAATTTTATGGCAAGTGCTTAATTAACCCTGAGCTAGCTCCCCAGCCCTGGAAGAAGTGTTTAATGAAGGTGTTTAGTAGAATAAGGAATGAGAGATACACAGGCCATTGTTTTGAGGGAAGTTATGGGATATTTACAGCTAAAAGCAGACAGAAATGGCAGAATTTCCTCAGCTCTACCTTGCTGCTACTATGAAAATAGAGTCAGTGTCATTAAGTGGAATTTCACGTGGGACGTGGAGCTCATGACTGGAATTGCCACACTCAGGAGGCAGAGACAGGCGAATCACTGCAAGGTGGAGGCCAGTCTGGTTTAAATAGTAAGTCCCACGATATGTCTACCTGCTACTGGTTAATTCATGTCACCAGTAAAGGGATGGAGTGCAAAGGGTCTCAACCAAGCACATACTTCTGAGAGGCACAAGCAGATGGATCTCCGTTTGTTAGAGGCCAGCCTGGTCTACATAATGAGTTCCAGGCGAGCTGATATAAATAAGTTCTAAGTCAACCAAGGTTACCTAATCCTGAGACTCTATCTCAACCAAATCAACCAGCTGATTCTTTAGGCCCCATTATCTGAACATAGGTGTTAGTGAAGAGATTGGGGACTTCTCCATCCTTTATTCTGATGTGACCCAACCAGGTGAGCACCTCTAGTGAAAGGGGCTGAGAAGTGTGCCCTTCTGTATGCCAAGGGAGAGGAACTGACAGATGTGTTTACAGTGACAAAGGTGGCCCTGTGAATACGCAGTTACGTGTTCAGATTCCCGCTGCACCCATTGAAGATGTGAGAGGTGACCCATCACTCAGAGGAGGGTGACAATAGTGTCCCAAGACTGGAGGCAGTGCCCAGAGTAGAGAAGATGGGATGAGAAGGAGCTTTGCCAGCTGTTGTCAGAGATGCATGTCCTCCACAGCATGACCTGCACAGGATGACGACAGGTCAGCTGGAACTGGCTACAGATAAAATGTCTATCTGCCACTGGATTAATTCATGTCACCTGTAAAGGGACATGGAGTGGAAAGGGTCCTAGCCAAGGTAGCTTTCAGACCCTGGCACTGGGGTGAGGTGAAGCCATCTGTATGTAATTGAACCACAGGGTTGTTGATAAGGGGGCTATTTCAACCTGTCACTGTCTGAAAGTCTGTTCTTCAACGTTGGTTGAGCTAGGCATGGTGACACACACTTTTAATCTGGGAGGCACAGGCAGGAGGATCTCTGTGAGTTAGAGAATAGCCTGGTCTACATAGTGAGTTCCAGGCCATGTAGAGCTACATAGTGAAACCCTGCCTTTGAAACAACAACAATAAAGACTATATTTTTATAGGTGACCTAACTTATAGATGGAAATAATTTCCAGAAAGAACTCATTGTGTATGCAGGAGGCGTGGAGGAGGCTGACATGTGATTTCCTGTAAGAAGCACCGGAAAGCCGAGCTCCGGTATTCGTGCTCCCCACACCAATGAGTAGGCCTCACTGGGGCTGAGCACACATGGCTGATTTTAAAGTTCCCAAGTGATTCTAATGGATAGCTAGGGTTTAAAACACCAAAGGTCCTCCATGCAGCTCACCCCTCTCCCATGGCACTGGCTTGTGTGACTTCCATAACACCCAGCTTATATTTAGGGAAGGCTAATTTCAAGTGCATTTGTTTCCAAGACTCCACCAAGTTTTCCCTCCTGATGGTGAATTCGGGACACACGTCCATGGAAGTAAGCAATTTCAGCGATGATGGTAACCAGAGCAGTAGCTGGGGCCAAGTCTGTCTGAGTCAGTCTAGCAACCAATAGGTGATCTTGCAATGTTTAAGGGCTATAACTTCTAGTTTAAGGTAAGGCCACAAATCCTTATTGTATGTTACTCATGTGTTATGTAGGCACATGTGTTTTACTGTATATGTGGAGGTTAGAGGACAATTGTGGGAATCTGTTTCCTCCTACTAGTGGGATCTAGGGATAGAACTCAGGCTGTCAGAGTTGGTGGCAAGTGCCTTTACTGGCTGAGCCATATTGTCGAAGGCCACAGATCTTACCCCCTGCTTTTCCGTACTGGGTCTGGGTGATTTGCAGCACCTATGGTTTTTCAGTCTTCTCCGAAATGGAGTTACAGATGTGAAATAAAGAGCAGTGGGAGATGAAAGTGGCGGAGAGCGACTGGGGCTGAGCAGAGCTGAGGTACCAGGCTGTGGCCTTTGAATGATGCTGACTTTGTTCCCAGTTTGCAGTGGCCACGTCCACTGCTACCTTGAGCCTCATGCATCGCGCGTGCGTGCGTGCGTGTGTGTGTGTGTGTGTGTGTGTGTGTGTTTAGGTATAATTACATATACATTAAAGTCATCTACCCAACTGGGGTCCTACTCATTTGTAAAATGGGGCTGCTCCTTCAGACCTTACAAAATTTGTAAATTAAATATCATGCCTCCTCTGTCATCCTCCTTTATTCTGGTAATGACTGTTAGCTAAAGAAACATCTCATTGGGCTTGCACATTTTTCCCTGCTAGTTTCATTTTCTTTCTTTCGTTGGTATAGTTCATACTGCTGCCTGCCGTGAGGCATGAGTTACTTTAATTAATGTAAATCCAGGAGATAATAGATTTTTTATCCTCAGACTCTCCTTTTAGCTCTGAGGATACTGAGACTCTGCCAAAACCATATTACCATGGCAACAGGTAAAAATAATCAGTTTTTCCTGTCCTTTGGGATTAGAATTTATGATCACTCAAGGGTTAGTAGATATGTACTTAAGTGCACAGTCTGAGATATGGAGTGTGGCTTAGTGGTAGAGTGTTTGCCTGTCATATTGGAGGCCCCGTGTGCCATCACCAGCACTGCCAAAAATACAAGATAATTTACATGTTTAGTTCTTTTTAGTGGTGAAAGGATACCTGCCTATTTGATTCTGTTTTCATCAGATTTAAACCCAAAGATTAAAAGGCACATTAATCAGTCTGTGCTAGAAATATATTTTATGCACACATATGTATATAATGTATATAATGATGGCTTTATAAAACATTGATTTTTGGCCACAGACATTGATATTTTAATGATTAATATCTATACTTGTCAACATAAGTTAGTGTATTTTATTGAGTATTATACAGATTTGTAGAAGTCCTCTGGCTTTTTAGTGTGAGGATATAAATATTTTATAAAAATGTTAACAATGTTCAAAGAATACTAAATGCACCTAACCATTGATGATCTGGGTAACTTGTGACTAGTTGAGGGTGGGATGGTTATAACAGGGGCCAACACTGATAAGGACTTGGTGTGTGGCATCATTTATTCTCTAATTTGAGGCTCTTGAGATGGACACTGGTTACTAAACTGCAGCAAGGCTTGGGGAAGGCGCAGAACACCCTGATCCTGAGTAGAGGAGGCCTAAGGTGGGTTTTGAGCTGGGCTGCAGGCTCCACAGCAGCCCACTGAGCAGTTACCAACGATGCAGGTTAGATCTCTTGGTGGTTCCAAAGCTGGTTCGTTTTCTTCTCCTTGACTTTGAGTATTGCTGTGGCCAGTCAGCAATGACGCCTTTTCTACCCGGCTTTTACTTTGGCATTATTATTATTATTATTATTATTATTATTATTATTTTGGTCTTTTTGAGACAGGGTGTCCATATCCTAGAACTCACTATGTAGACTAGGCTGGCCTTGAACTCATAGAGATCTGCCTGCCTCTGCCTCCCAAGTGCCTGGAACTCACTATGTAGACCAGCCTGGCCTCAGTCTTATAGAGGATCCGCCTGCTCCTTTGGCTTTTTAAAAAAAATCTTTTTTATTTATTAGCTTTTTAAGTCAGGCTACAAGGTAACGGGATTCATTAAAGCATTTCACACTGCTGTGGTCTCTGTTCTCTCTGCCCTCCCACCTTTTGCTGGCTCCCACTCCCATGTTTGTCTTCTGCCATCATGTCATTTATTCCGGTACCCTCTTCCTCCCCTCTCATAATTAACCTTCTAGTTTCCTGATCTACATGCAGATATTCACACACAGACTAAAATCGGGGTGTGCATATGAGAGAAAACTTGTGATATTTGTCTTTCTGGATTTGGCCAGTTTTGTTTAACATAATTTCTAGTTCCATCCGTTTTCTTGAAACTCATTTCATTTTTCTCTACAGCTGAATAAAATTCCTTTTCTGTATATATACTGTATTTCCTTTATCCACTCATCGGTTGGACTCCCAGGCTGTTTCCATTTCTTAGCTGTTCTGAATAGTATTGGCAGTAAGCATGAGTATGAAAGTTTCTCTGTGCCAGGACTTGGAGTTCTTTGGGTATATGCCCAGGAGAGGTGTAGCTGGGTATTCATATAGTGCTGTTCTTGGTTTCCTGAGGAACCTCCATACCCACTTGCACAGTGGCTATGCCAGTTTACATTCCCACCGGCAGTGTGTGTACAAGGCTTCCTCCTTGCCTATATTCTTGCCAGCACTGTCGTCATTTGTTTTCTTGAGGGAGCCTTGGGTCTGATAATCCGGTTATCCTCAGCTGGGACTGGTGTTTTTCTGAAGTTGGTTGCAGTTGTGAATTAGCGCCCGGGTGTGTGGCCATGCCATGTTTTAGAATGACCTCCATCTCTCAGCAACTGCACAGGATGTATTTAGGAGTTGAGGATTGTGGTCAGGTTGGGTCCCTCTGGAAGGTTTTGGTAATTCCTGGAGAAAGAGCTCTTCCTACAGACAGTGTGAAAACCATGAAGAAACATACCCCAGCTGGCGGCAGCAGGAGTTCCTCCCACCAGAGGCCTCTACTTGTTCTCTTTCATGGTGTGCCAGTAGGTGTTGGGGTTGGGTACCGGGCAGGACCCGGGTGGGAGTAAAGTGTCTTCTAGCTTCTCCTAGATCATTGTGACATCTTCACACTTACATACATCTTCTCTCATGCCTGCCTGCCCTTTCTTGAGAACTGTGCTATAGGGAGTCAAATCAGTTGACGGCTGGGAGAAAAGCTATATAAGGTATTTAGCTTTACAT
This sequence comes from Rhizomys pruinosus, assembly GCA_009823505.1. Lineage (NCBI taxonomy): Eukaryota > Metazoa > Chordata > Mammalia > Rodentia > Spalacidae > Rhizomys > Rhizomys pruinosus. The sequence continues at coordinate 1,209,389 of VZQC01007422.1, read as the reverse complement.
CTGCAGAGCTTGGAAGGATGCCCTAGTGAGAAAAGGGGGCGCTGGAGTAAGACTTTAACTTGGGAATCATATTTTTATTTACTTTTTGGAGTACTGGAGATGGAATACAGGGCCTTGAATTATTTGGGGATCAAGAATCTTGGAAAGCCCCAAGCTTGCTTGTAGAAGGCCATGATACCTTATTGCACAAAGAAGGGCCTATGAAGGTTGAGGATGCAGCTCAGCGGTGCAAGGCCCTGAGTTCAATCTCCAGCCCCCAACTTCCCACCAAGAGTACTCACATAAACTGAAATTGTTGAATTACTCTTATCCAAGAGAAGGATCTATGAGATTGAGAACAGTAAATTGAAAGGTAAAATGACAACCAATTTCTGCTTCTAAAATTTGTTAATGAAATCTCTCTGAAGGAGGATTATTTGCAAACATGAAACAGCTAATCCAGTGGTCCTTGTTCTGCTTCTTGACTATGTCTAGCAGAGCTGTGTGCTCGATGGAGAGGGTTTACTGTTAGGTGAACTGTTTGTGTCTGCTCAGATATCTCTGGATTCATTTGAGAGGCATTTTAATATAGTAAGTTCACCTGAGTTTGCTGCAAACAAGGTTGAAAGGAGGTAAATTTGTATTTCCTTGGGCTCATATGTCCTACAGGAAAGGATAGGACATGGCTTTATTAGTTCCCATTTCATTGTTTTATGATATTGTATGAAAGTTTAGCAAAGTACATTGTATCAGTTTTTAAGTATAGAAACCCCAAATCCAAGGAGGTGCAGTCAAGTGACACAAAATCATAAAGCATGTATGTTGAGTCCTGGTGATCAGGTCAGTGTCCTTGTTCCTGAAAGTCATACAGGCTGGGATGCCTAGAGCTGGAGTAGTTGGGGGCCCCAGTGGAGGGTCCCCGGAAGAACCAGTACCTGTGATTGGAACCCAGTATAGCAGTCCCTTGGTATCTGTGGCCATGAGTTTCTGGACACCTTTTGCTCTTCCTCCCCCATACCAAAATCCAAGCAGTCCCTTAGAGAGTGATGCAGTAGCTGTGTGTGATTTGTGCACACCACACCTATATGTTTTTTGTTTTTTTTTTTTTAATTTTTTTTATTATTATTTATTTTTGTATGTGTATGAATGTACTGTCTGCATGCAGGTCTGTGCACCCGTGTCGTGCAATGCCGCGGAGGTCAGAAGAGGGTCTCGGATTCCCCTGGAACTGGAGTTCTCCTGGAATTGGAGTTACAGACGGTTCTTAGCCGCCATGTGGGTGCTGGGGATCGAACCCGGGTCCTCTGCAAGAGCGTCGGCGCTCTTAACCGCTAGGCCATCTCTCCAGCCCTATGTTTTTAAATTGTCTCTCAGTTAAAAATCTTTCCTACAGTGAAATAGCATGCAAATGGCTGATACATGATTGTTTGGGTAATAAAAAGTGTCTGTACTTATTCAGTAAAGATGCTTGTGATTTTTGCCAAGTATTTTCATTCTGTGGTTGGTTGGACCAGAGAATACAAGTGTGCCGAAATAGTGAGGCTGGTTTGATTCTTTATAAATTTTATTTTATGGGGCTGGAGAGATGGCCTAGCGGTTAAGAGCGCCGACCGCTCTTACAGAGGACCCGGGTTCGATCCCCAGCACCCACATGGCGGCCGAGAACCGTCTAAAACTCCAATTCCAGGAGAACTCCAGTTCCAGGGGAATCCGAGACCCTCTTCTGACCTCCGCGGTGTTGCACGACACGGGTGCACAGACTTGCATGCAGACAGTACATTCATACACATAAAAAAAAAAAATAAATAAAAAATAAATTTTATTTTATTTTTTTGGTCTTTTCCAAGACAGGGTCTCCCTGTAGCCCCAGCTGTCCTGGAACTCACTCTGTAGACCAGGCTGGCCTTGAACTCACAAAGATCCGCCTGCCTCTGCCTTCCGAGTGCTAGGATTAAAGGCATGTGCCACCACGCCCGGCTGAGGCTGGTTTGATTCTTAAGTATCCAAAGACTGACTGTTGGTTACCCCCTATACATTCGTAGGTTTGGTTTCACCTTGCTGTTGGGCAGATAGGAGGTTTGGAGCAGAAGCTCTGGCTAAATGAGCCTGAATGGAATAGTCTGAGCCCACTGAGCAGACTCAGAAAACCCTAACTGGCCTTTATGTACAAGTTGCATCTTTACACATGATATACATACAGTGCGTCTTTACACCTGGAATACATACAGTGCATGTGGCACTCACCGAAGAGTCTGTACCCCTCAAGGCATGTAAGTCCCAACTGGCTAAAGCCTGCCAGCTTCAACACAGTCAGATGTTTACAGACAACCAGACGTCCCTGCTAGGCTGAGGGAGGAAGAGGCTTTGTCCCCGAGCACTTCCTGTTTATTTCTAGGATGTTCTGACAGTAGCTTTCCTGATGCTGGGCTGGTGCTGGTATCCACAAAGGCGCCCTGCCACAGTCTGCTTTGGGTCAATGTACCAGGCAGGACTTGCTGGCCCAAGAATTATTCTTATTAAAAACACTGCCCAGTCAGGCACTAAGTTCAGCTCTCTGGCACAGACCGCTGTTTCTCTCCGGCCTTGCTTCCACGTAGCCAGTCGCTCTGGCTCCTAGGCCTCCTCTTTCAAGTGGCTTGTTTGAACTGTGCTTTTTATTATATGGCAAAGCCTTTGACTTTTCACCCTGGTACTTGTGCTAGACACATATCTGTCCCTGGCTTGTCACTGCAAACCTAGCATCCCTCCCTGTCCCCAAGGACTCTGCAGTGTAGAATCTGGCTGCAGGTCCTGTGACGTACAGGTGAAGGAAGAGTCATGTCTTTTGTGTCTAGAAGAGCCCAGCTTCAGATTTCCTGGGGGATCAGTGCTGGAGATGGTTGGTTAGCTTTGTCACGTCCCAGGATTAAGGCTGCGTCTCAGCCTGGCTTTGTCTAAGAGTGTAACCATCATTTATCATTTCTTTAGGAAAAGAGGTTCCTAATTCCAACTGGAGGACCAGACCCTTTAAGTGTAGAAGTTAACACATAATATGGGCCTGTTGACAGTACCTTGAAACTTGATGTGCTAAGATTGAGGATAGCAGAGGATATGAAAAGCCATTCTGGGCCGGGGCTGATTTAACAAGGAATTGTAAAGTAAATGGCACCTTTAGGTCACGGATTCTCACCCGGCTCAGTTTATAAATGGGACAATCTGAGATCAGAACTGCAGAACTTTCTTTAGAGCTGTAGCCTTTGTGTCAAAACCTCAAGGTGTTATTAAAGTAGCCGTCCCTTTAGGAAAGGACAAAGTTATATTTGGGGAAACAAAAAAATAGCTGGAGCCTGTGGGTAGGAGCAGGCACCAAGGAAAGTTCTGTCCCATTCGCCAGGTTTAGCAAGGCCACAGGAATGTCTGGCCTGCGTCCCAGGGTAGTTCAGGGAAGGAAAGGAACCTATAGAGTCTGGCCTCTTCAAAGCCAAATAGTTTGTGTGCAGTAATCAGCAGGAACCAGTGAGGGAGCTCAGAGGAGCCTCTGCCCACCATTCCACAGGAATTCACATGCAGGGGTCCCTGAGCACTGAGTTCTTTTTCTTACCTTCTAGCATGATGGCTGATTGTACTCACCAGCAATCTTCATAAAATGGAGTAGTCAGTCAGGGAAACCCCACATGGTATAGGGCTGGGCGTATGTCATACAGAAAGTAACCCTGTCTGTCCTGGAGCTACGTAGACTAGGCTGGTCTTGAACTGAGGATCCACTTGCATCTGTCTCCTGAGTTCTGGAATTAAAAGTGTATTACTACCATGCACAGCTTATTGGTTGGTTTTAGTATTTGTTTTTGGACCTTTAATTATACTTCCTTATTTACTTCCTAAAGTTATTAATACATTTCTGATTTAAAAACTGATTATTGGGGGCTGGGGAGATGGTTAAGTAGTTAAGAGCACTTGCTACTCTTGTGGAAAACCCATGTTTTAGCACCCATGTAGGGAAGTTAAGAACCGTCTATAATTCCAATTCCAAGGGATCCATCACCCCCCGTCTGGTCTTTTTGGTCACCTGACATGCGTGTGGTACACATACAGACATGCAGGCAAGCATCATACATATATACAGAAAATAAAAAAAATTTAAAAACAATCATTATCTTCTGGGCATTGCGGTACATGCCTTTAATCCCAGAACTTGGAAGACAGAAGCAGGCAGATCTCTGTGAGTTCAAGGCCAGTGTGGTCTGCATAGTGAGTTCCAGGCCAGCTGGGGCTACAAGGGAGCCCCTGTCTCAAAAAGACAAAAATAAACCAAAACCAAAAAAAACCCCCACAAAAAAGCCTAGTGATTATTTTTAGAAGTAATGATTTATATCCTTTGATTTGAAGATGGATATTAGAAAAAGTCTACATATGTCTTTAGACATTTTTAAAAAACTATGTAATATTTATCCTTTAGTAAAAATAATCTTTCACAATCACCTTGATTTAGATTGATTTTTTTTAATTAAAAATAAAAATATCATATGAAAAGTTGTAGTGGGAAGGAAATAAGGGCCAGAGATGTAGCTCAGTTGGCAGAATGCTTACCTAGCATGCACAAAACCCTGAGTTCAGTCAGCACCACAGACTGGCCCATGCCTGCAGTCCCAGCATTCGGGAGGCGGAGGCAGGAGCTTCAGAAGTTCAGGGTCATCCTGGCTTCATAGTGAATTTGAGGCCAGCTTGGGCTATAAGAGACTCTGACTTTTGACAAACAGTTTCTATATTTTTTCCAATGGTTCCTCTTTGAAGACTAGATCCTCTGAGAATAATCAAAAGCATGCCACACATTCAGAGGCAAACATTAGAAATCAAGGATGCTTCAGAGACATGCCAACCCTGCCTGTAGAAGAGGGATAATAAGCCTGAAAGAGAGGAGATTGGATGGTAGAGATGGGCTTCACAGTCATGTGTGGTCTTGGCATATGATTAAACATCCTGACTGCATGTAGTACATGCCTGGGGCCGTGTCTGGCTCCAACCCCTGCTTGTGGGAAGAATCCAGGACCTTGCTTATGCCAACTAAGCACTCTCACAGAACTACACCCCAGCTCCATCCTCTATTCAGTGTTCATGTGAAAGAGCCTGTGAGAAAGTTAGTCCTAATTATCATGTGAGGGCCTCCCGACAAGGGTTTGTGAGTGAAGATGTACTCAAGATGGTAGGAGGATGGAGGCCCAGGAGTCCCTGAGCCCCTGCTGTGTGTGGCCTCAGTCTGTATGGGAAGACATAGAGGTCCCAAGCAGCTTTGTGCCCTGGCAATCTACCACATCTGGCAGGCCTTGCTCGTTTCATCGCCTGATGCGAAGGAAGGCCTTCGTTAGGAGTTCTCTTCCTTCCAGTGCTTTTCCTATTATTTCTATCCCTGAGCGATGTTGCCTTGAGCAGGACACTGCAGGCCCGACTTGGCCTTTCATTATAGGACTTTTATCACCATTTTGCATCACAACTTTTCAGTGCTACAATGATGTTTTATTGCTTTAAAATTTTCAACACTAATGTTTTGTGTGAGCACACATGTGCCACATCGGAGCACAATCAGGAGCTGATTCACCTGTCACATGGGTTCTGAGGATTGAGCTCAGGTCATCAGACTTTGGGGACCAGCCCATTTACCTTTTAAGCCACCTTGCTGGCTCTTTTGTTTTGAGCAAGCACATTTGTTCTTATGAACACTGTCTGTTTCAGAGTTGCTTCTTCAATACCTAGCTACGGTTTGGTGATATTGCTAGACTATGATCCTATTCAGAACACATTGCGTCAAACAATAGAAGCATTGCCCAAGCTTTGAAAATGAACTCTTGTGTTACTTGACTGTCCACTTTGTTAATAGGTTTGGTTCTGCATGCTTGTGGTTTGTATTTTTTTTTTTTAATTGAATCTGAGATAATAGTCTAAGTGAAAGACTAGGAAACATTTCACAACTCACCATGGATCTTGTAAATAGTCTGTGGGACCCCAGCTATGCCTATCTGTGTGCCTTACTGCCTGACTTCAGACTGCAGTGCAGAATTGAGTGGTTACAGCACAGACTTTATTGCCTGCTGAGCCGAATGTATTTACTCTTTGACTATGTCCAGAAAAACTCAGCTGACATGTGCTCTAAATTCATACTTTATTCCCGGATATTTCCCTAGAACTGCTCCATTTCAATTTGTAGGAACTTGAGTGATGTGATTAATTTTAGTACTCTAATGATATTTCTCAAAGCGTCCACATGTGGATACCTTAAGTTTCCTGGGCTGTGTGTATCCAGATACCATTATCTTTGTCTATTCTTGAATATGGTGAAATTGGAACAGAAAATTTTCACCAGTGTCCGAGATGTTAAATTCTCCCTGTAAGGATTTAAGGGTTTATGGTAGCATTCTTCAGTCCCAGTGGAAGGCTGGTACTTGTCTCTCTAAAGGATCATTTGCTGAGTGATCAAGGGTGGCAGGGGTCAGCAGGTTTATTTCCCATCATTTCCCATCTGTAACTGGAGATAACAGCTATACATCTGGACTCAAAGCTTTCCAGTTCAGTGGGCACATAGTTACTATGTCTAGCACTAACAAGAAGAGCAAGAAATGTTAATACCAGCCACACATTAGTTTTACTTATATCCTGTTGTAAAACTTGAATCTGAGCAAAAATGGTAATACTTACATAAGAAATATGCTAATATTTAATTTTAAATGGATTTTAAAAAATGAACAGTTGAAGCATATCCATGATGTTTGAAGTGTGTTTCAGATTTTAGAGTTATCTTTTCACTTTGGAGTATTTGCACTGACTTTATTGGTTGTTTTTCAGATTCTGGCTTATTCTGTCTTTTTTTGTTGAGATGCAGGGGAGTGTCATTCTGTAGCCCCGGCTGGCCTGAAACTTGCTAGATAGATCAGGGTGGCCTTGATTTCACAGAGATCCACCTGACTCTGCCTCCAGTGGCTGGGGTTAAAGGCCACCTGTGCCATCACGACCCCCACCCTCACCTGTACATTGCCGGTGCTGCCAGCAGCTCTTTAACTGTGTAAACAGGTCGCTCAGCCATCTGTTTTCTTATTGTATACATTTCTTCTGTTTAGTAAACGTTTACCATATTTCATAGTATCCACCAGGAATAATATAAGTCATGCCTTATGAGGCGTATGGTTTTGTAGGAAAAGGAAACATATGTCTTTAAAAGCTAAAACTAGTTTAATGAAGGGAGGAACATGGAGGAACTGCAGGGTGGTCTGTGATGATTGCTAATTGAGGGCTTCTTTGAATCCAGATCGCAGCTCCCGCTTGTTGATGATCTGTGACCAGAGTGAACAATAACATACAGCCTGGCCTTTAACATCAGCAGAATTAAAAATTAAAGTCCAGCATGATACACGGAGAACTGGATTTGTACCTAAGGTGCAGAGCAGCTTACTTGAGGTGTACTGCCTCACCGGGTATTAGCGGGGGTTGGGGAAGCTAGGCAGGCTTCCTAGAGTGTGTCTGAAGGATGAGAGGAATCTGAGTGTATGCCAAGCTGGTGGGGGAAGTGTGTGGCTGCCAAGAAGGAGTGCTGGGCACATGTGCTGGTAAGAGTGGGTTGGGACTAGGGGGTCCATGTTCAAGGCCTTACTCTTTAAAGCTATAGAGCACACTATGTGGGTTTTAAGCAGAGGAGTACCCAGCTGTGTACTTGTAGTGGTTTCCTCTCATAGTTATGTGGGAAGAGAGGAAGAGGCGAGTGTGGTGGCTAGAGACGTCAGAAAAGCTGAAAACTGTCTAGTCTGAGGCTGGAAAGGGTTTGAATGGGCCTGTAGGGACCTCAGCAAGGGAGGGAATGTGTCCTCATTGACTCATGGACAGTCTTGAGTCAGGACATGTGGATTTTGCAGTGTACCTGAGAAGAGATAGCGAAGTTTTTCTTGTCATTCATACCTTCCATCCTCTTCTGTTTCAAGGGTGACCGTCTCCCTATCACCTACAAGACAGCCACACTTGTTTTCTATTGCGTCTTCAGTTTTCCCTGGTCATTCTGAAAAATCATAAAGCATGCCATGATACCTCTTTACCGTAATGAAAGCAAAACTCCACCCCAGTTTTTCCCCTCTCCATGCTCCCTTTACAACTGTTTCTCTCCGTGTCTGCCCCACCCTCCCGTTCTGTCAGCACCTCCAGTGACTTTGTCTCAGGTCTCTGGTTTTGTTGGAGGCAGTTGTCTGGCAGGTCCTTCTTGAAATGCTTGTTGCCAGGCCTGCAGGCGATGTTTTCTCTTCCTTGTTGACAGCCCCCACTCAGTCTTTCCTGTCCACCCAGCCGTGCATGTTGATGTGTTCTTACTCTTGGATCTCAGAAGGCCTTTGCTTTTCCTTGCAGACTGGATCTCACTGTAGCACTGACTGGCCTGGAACTAAGAGATCTGCCCATCTCTGCCTCCCGGTACCAGGAGTACAGGCATGTGCCACCATGCTCAAAGATGATTTTTTTTTTTAATAAGGTGTGTGTGTGTGTGTGTGCGTGTGTGTGTGTGTGTGTGTGTGTGTGTGTCTGTCCATGTGTGTGCGCAGAGTCCATTCTCTTTTTCTGATGTGTGGATTCTTGGAATTGAACTCTGGTCGTCAGGCTTGCTGACAAGTACTTTTACCTACGGAGCCATCTTACAGGCCCTCAGAAGCTCCTTATCCAGTCCATAAGTAAGATCGGGCTAGAGACATGGCTCAGCAGTTAATAGCACATTCTGCTCTTGCAGAGGACGTGGGTTCAGTTCCCAGCACCATCTAGGGTGGCTTACAACTGCCTCCAGGGGATCTGACAGCCTCTTCTGCATGCCACATATACCCAGACTCATACACATAAAACAATTTTTTTTTTAATCCTAATGATTCTAAGTCTAGATCTCTGACCTGGCCCTCCTTCCTAAGTCCTAGATCTGATTGCTAGTTAGTAACAGTAATTCTCTTCTACCAGGTATCTAGGCCAAAGGATTTAAAAAGATGTCTTTTTAAAACCACCCACATCCAACCCATCCACAACCACTCTTGGCAGCTCTCCACCTTTGAGAGCTCTGCCAGACCCAGCCATCTCTCCTTGGCTCCTTCGCTTTCCAAGTCCTGGGTATGTTGTCTCTCCCCTGGAGTGATCACTTACACACTGGTTCCTTGCTTCTATATTCGACAGCCAAAATGACCCGTTTACCGTGTTGGCCGTGTGACTCCTGTGCTCGAGGCCCCTAGTGTCTTATCACACACTGATGATCTCAGGCCTTCTGGTCCATTATGTGAGCTACCTTCTCTCCCACTCTTCTCCATTGAAGAATTCATGAAAGATTGAATTATGCAGTTCACACAAATGGTTGAAGAATACAGGGAGAGTGGTCAGTATCACTGGTTCCCGGGGGAAAAGTGAAATCCCTTCACCAATGGCAGAGTTGGAGAATAGGGACCTGGGCGCTGAGATTTTTTTCAAGGAGTACCAAAGAACCCTGATATTTTTTTTCTAGTTTTTAAGCTAAATAAGGATGTTTAGGAATAGTTGATTTACTACAGAAACATGTGTCTAATTACGAAGAAGCTGAAATAACCTAAATGTTTAATAGAAGATAAATAGTGGCCCATTTATGCAATGGATACTCTGGACTCAAGAATGTAGAAATGTTAAAATATGTTCATACAGAGACTGCATACTTTCCAAGTGAAAAATACTTTTATAAATATAAATATAAATTTGTATTCAAAAAAGTAGTGATGAGGAATAGCTTTAGAAATTGACCTCCAGCCGGGCGTGGTGGCGCACGCCTTTAATCCTAGCACTTGGGAGGCAGAGGCAGGCGGATCTTTGTGAGTTCAAGGCCAGCCTGGTCTACAAAGTGAGTTCCAGGACAGCTGGGGCTACAGGGAGACCCTGTCTTGAAAAGACCAAAAAAAAAAAAAAAAGAAAGAAATTGACCTCCATTGTATGGACGGGACATGAAGCAATCTTTATTTCACAGTAAACATTTGTTTTAAGTGTTGTATATTTTACATGTTATGTGTGTGGGTGCGTACATGCTCTGGTGCAGCAGTGGAGGTCAGAGGACAATTTGTGGAAGTTGGTTCTCTCTTTCCATGTCGGATTGAACTCAGGTTATCAGGCTTAGTGGTGGGCACCTTGCCCCACCAGCCTTGTTACTTTTATAATTAAAGAACAGGACAGTGAATGTAGAAGCGCCATATGTATTTCATTTGGGGATTGAAAGCCTCAGGGCAGGAATTCTCTCTATTTCCTGACCCCTCCCAACCCAGCTTTAACCCACACCAGAGGCTTTAATAAGATATGCACCTGTCTAAGGGTAAAAAAAGATGGATAGGGTCTGACCTGCAGCCTGCCCCGAGGACCGGTTCTCTCTGTCTGTGCCTTCCTGCTCATTCCCTCTTCTCTCACCCCCCCCCACCGTCGTCTCTTCATCAGTATTACATCATTTCGCCCAAGTTCTGAAAATGCACAGGGCTTACTTTGTGCTCAGTACTTCATCCTGTGTTTTTACCCAGTGATTACTTGGTAGGACTTACTGAGAGTTTCTAATGAATACGTGTATATTCAGTTATTGACATAGTTAATATATATACTGACTATTAAGCAAGATTACAAGGCTAAGTTATGGTTCTGTTCCCAGGGAGCTATGGAAAGCTCAAACATGCAGGGTCAGGTACATACAACATGTCAGTAGATACTGTAGCTGTTAAGAATTGTCTGAGTGCTGGGTTTTTTTTTTTTTTTGAACATTTTATTTATTTATTTATTTATTTTTTATTTTATTTTAATTTATTTATTCTATTTATTTATAACAAAATCTAAACCCGTGTTCCCACTCATTCCCCAACCCCGCCAGAACTCATGAATTCTGATCTGCAAACAGATGCTTTTTCTCTCTTCGTCTTTCTCAGTATTTTCCAGGGGGAAGTTGACTGTTTTGAGCAAGAAGTTCACTGTTTCAATCAGGTCAGTTTTTTGATGCAGCCTTTTCTGTTTTGTTGTTGGGTTGTTTCCAAAAATGCATTACGCCCAACTTCTTTTACAAAAGCTCAGGGGGCACTACACAAGAAATACTTTACAACTGGGTATTGGCACTAGCATCCACAGATGAGGAGGGATACCATTTCGCCGTTTGTTTTTCTGGGCACCTGTGTTACTTCCATCAGCATGATGTCCTCTAGCTCCGCCATTTTCCTGCAAAGCTCTTATGATGTCATCTTTCGTTACGGCTGCATAGAATCTCCATTGTGTTAGATGTACCACATTTGCTCTAAATCCATTCTTCTGTTGAGGGGCATTTAGTTGGTTCCAGCTCCTTGCATGGCTGAAGGACGTGCAAGAACCTGGCATGCATGTATCTCTGTGGTGGCGTAAGTCTTGAGGGTACATGCCCAGGAGTGGTATGGCTGGGTCGGGTGGCAAGTTCATTCCAAGTCTTCCAAGGGTTCTCCACACTGCTTTCCATAGTGGCTGTACGAGTTTACATTCCCACCAGTAGTGGATGAGTGTTCCCCTTTCCCCACAACCTCTCCAGCACTTGGTATCATTTGTTTTCTTGATCCTAGCCAGTCTTATTGGAGTAAGATGATCTGAGTGCTGTTGTTTAAAGCGACCTTCTTTATCATGTCCTCTGACTTTAAGCAACTTTGATATCTATCAACTGGTAAATGGGTCAGTAACCTAGGGTACAACTATACAATGGGCCACATCCCTGCTGTGAAAGGCGATGGACCAGTGACTTAGACATGTATTGTGTTGTTCGAGCCAAGCAAACTCAGAAAGGTGCTGCTGTGCTATGGGGATGGCCCATTTGTATGACAAATGGACAAAGCCAACACGGGTATAGAAAACAGTGGTTGCCAAGAGCTGGGGAGGGTTAAGGGCAAAGGGGCATGTGGGAATCTGGAGGGCAGGACACTGTTCTGTATCTTGACGGAGATGGCGGTTATTTAACTATGTCCATCTATCAAAACTATACCTCAAAATTTTAAGATTTATATGTCTGGGTGCCTGCAGGGGCCAGAACGTGTCGGGTGCTCTGGAGCTGAAGCTGCCGGCAGTTGTAAGCTTTGGAGTCAGTACTGGGAACTGAATTCCAGTCCTCTGCAAGAGAAGCAAGCGTTCTGTTTTTCAATGTTTTATTACTTTTATTTATGTGAGTGCACTCATGCCGTTCAGTGCCCTGGGATGTCAGAAGGGAGTGTTGGGTCCCTGGAACTGGAATTACGGGTGGCTGTCAGCCACCATGTGGCTGCTGGGAATTGAACCCAGGTCCTCTGTAAGAACAGTCAGTGCTTTTTGTTTTTTATGTGTGTGTGTATGAATGTACTGTCTGCGTGTAGGTTTGTGCACCTGTATCATGCAATGCCGAGGAGGTCAGAAGAGGGCGTCAGATTCCTCTGGAATCTGGAGTTAAAGATGGTTCTCAGCCGCCATGTGGGTGCTGGGGATCGAACCCAGGTCCTCTGCAAGAGCAGTCAGCGCTCTTAACCGCTAGGCCATCTCTCCAGCCCCACAGTCTATCCTCTTTTTGAGACAGGGTCTCCCTGTAGCTCCAGCTGTCCTGGAACTCACTCTGTAGACCAGGCTGGCCTTGAACTCACAGAGATCCACCTTCCTCTGCCTCCCAAGTGCTAGGATTAAAGGCGTGCGCCACCACGCCTGGCCTCCACAGTCAGTGCTTTTCCACTGAGCCATTTCTCAACCCCCAGCAAGCATTCTTACTACTGAGCTGTTTCTCCAGTCCCCCATATTTTTATTTTTGAGACAGTTTTAAATATCCCAGGCTGTCCTGGGATTTCTGTCTCTGCCTCCCAAATTCTGATAAGAGAGAGCTACAAGCTCAGTTTTTATATACTTTATGAAATGGAAGTGAAATTTACCCTTTTAAAATTAATTACCACAATATACTAAAAAAGGTTTTGGATGTGTGCTATAAACATGGTTCAAAAATGTAAACAATAAGAGTCTTATTTCTGACCTGGCCACCCATTAGTCTTCTACATAACTTGACATTTCTTTATACAAATATGGCAATTGTCCTTTATCTGTGGCTTCACTTTCTGTGCCTTATTGCCTGTGGTCTGCTGCAGTATGAATACATTAGGTGGAAAGTTCTAGATGTGAACAACTCATAAGTAGTATGATGGAATCTTATGCTGTCTCACCAGAGCACTGAGTCATCCCCTTGTCTGTGTGTCCTTAGTGCCTGCTGCTCACCACGAGTCACTCACTGCCCTGGTGATAAACCATCTGTCATACCTGTGTGTGACTGCAATAGTGGTGTTCCAGCGACCCTTGTTTTACTAATAATGGTCTCAAAGTGCACAGGTAGGATGCTGCCAATTCAGATAATCCAAACAAAGGCTACAGAGTCCTTCATTTCAGTGAAGAGGTAAAAAGTTCCATGAGAGCTTTTGAGATTGAGGGAGACATGTTTACATAACTTTCACTGGCATGTAGTGTAACCATGTCATTCATTCTTCTCTTACTGTGCTTAGTCTATGAATTTATCATAGGTATTTATGTATAGCCTCCCCCTGGCTTAGAATGGTTTATTGTAAAAAATTTCAACTTTACATTGGCTTTATTGGGCTATAAAATGCATTTTCCGTTTCTGATGGGTTTATTGGGATACAACCCTATTGTAACTCAAGGAACATGTGCTTAGGAACAAACACTACACAGACAGCCTTCAGGCATCCATTGGGAGATATGGAACATGTCCCTGGTGATAAGGGGTATGTGTTGAAGAGTTAGATATACCTGTAACTATAGAACGGACCCCAAGTGGGGAGGTTTGGAGTTTAGAAGTTAATGTCTGAGGAACTACTGCTATGAGATGTTTAGAGAATTGGTGTGGTTTTTCCTTTCTCAGAAAGCATTATGATGGAGTCAAAGGTCTGTGTCAGTATGGGTTAGGAATAACTGGATACCCTTTTAATCACTGGCATGTAGCCATTTCTGGGTGTGTGATGGCTGTTAAGGGGGCCCCTTGAATATTGTTAGAGCATAGGCCTTGCTTTGTTTTCATTAAATTCTAAACCTTCGTTTCCATTTAATCCCGAAAGGCGTTTCGGTCACCCTGGGTTAGCAGAGAAGTATCTGACAAGAGCAGTCTTCTATTTTCCTGGAGTGTAAGGAAAAAGAAGAGTGGCTCTCTCCCCAGAGACAGGCCTATACCACCACAGATGCAGTGCTGGGGATTGATCCCAGGGCTTGGTGCATGCTGAGTGAGTACTCTACCAAGTTCATTTCTGCATGTTCTCCCAAAATTGAAAGGAAGCTCTCATGTGACCATCACTCTGAGAATAGACTTAGAGCTGCTTGACCCCTGAGGATGTCCCCACCCGCATTTATTAAAAGCTTGCTCTGGGGCTGGGGAGATGGCTCAATGGTAAATAGCACTGGTTGCTCTTGCAGAGGACTGGGGTTCAATTCCCAGCACCCACATGGCAGCCAACAACCATCTGTAACTCCAGTTCCAGGGGAATTCAACACCCTCTTCTGAGCTCCATGACATTGTATAGCATGGGTGCGCTCACATACATGTAGACAATACACTCATACACATAATAAAATATTTTGTTAAGAAAGCTCGCTTTGGTGTTAATATAATGATGTGATAAGAAAGGAAATATTAAACCCATCACCCTCAAAAAGAGTCCAGTTTCCCTTTCCTGGGGCCTCTTGCTCTGTTTTTAGATCCTTTCTGCTTCTCAAATCTGCTATTGTTTGATAGAGAGGTCTTTCTCTTAGAAAGCAGTCTTGTTAAAAGGGGATTATGTCTTTGGCTTTCAAATACCATTATCGAAACAAAACTATTCGTTGCTGGTTCTGTTCTTAAAGCTTTTTTCTAAAGTGAGGACTTGTTGCCTCTTATTCTTTGGCCAAGTAAGTAGACTAGGGATTACTAATGGTCTGTTTTATATTATTAAAAATCCCTGTGGTTGGTTGTGGTAGTCCATGCTTATAATTCCAGCACTCAGGAGAGCAAGGCAGGAGAATATTCCTTTTTCGATTGATCATTCTAAGTTTTAAAAAACTGTCTCCCTTGAGAATGGTTCTCTCACAGCCTTATTTTTAATGAGGGCTGAGCCAGTTTTGTTCCATTCTGGAGAATGACAGCTCTTAGAGCTTATTTCCTTATGATATGACGTTGTTTAGTCACGGACTACTTGATGCCTGTCATACCCAAAGAATGTGTTTTAAAACCAAGTCACCAATATACTTCAAAGACTCTGTATGGAGATATATTTAATTATTATAACTGTGTCCTTAGCCAAGGTGGGAAACTTTTCTTTTGTGTGGAATCTGGCCCTTGGGTGTGTCAGGCAAGCACTGTATCACTGAGCTACATCCCTAGCCTGGAAACTATGAAAACATGATTCTTGCCTGCTTGAATATTCAGATAAGAATATTCTCTCTTATGCTCCCTATACACAATAACAGGCAGTCTACTGACAGTGCCTTTCAAGGTTCTGTGTTCCCAAGATAACCGGATGGCATTATAGAAAACAAAAGGTTTTCTAGAAAACTCTTCCTTTGTAGACTGGATAATTACTTTATCATTGAAGAGCAGAAGTTTTTAACCTTTCATTTTATTTCTGTGTGTGAGACCATGTGTGGGTATTTGCATGTGAGTAAAGGTGCTACAGGGGCCAAAGGGGGTGTTGGATCCCTTGGAGCTGGTGTTAGAGGCAATTATGAGTTACTCAGTGTGGGTGCTAGGATCCAAACTTGGGTCCTCTTGAAGAGCAGTGTAAGCTCTTAGCCACTGAGCCACCTCTGCAGCCCCAAGAACAAAGTTTTGTTAATTGCTTTTTAAAAATTGCTTTTAATAAATAAGGTTTATACAATGTTTTCTATAACCAATACCCAGATATCTGTGCTAGATAAAAAACTGTAAGTATTTAGGGGGAGAATATCATTTTTTACAATTAGTTTATCTCATCCTCCAGAAATGAACTCCTTTATGGATAACCTAGTAGTCTAACTCCATTTTAAAAATAACCTCATAGTTTTGTTATTCCCAAGTAACGATCATTTAACTTGCATTGTTAGAAGTTCTTAATTTTTAAGTGTTTTATGGCTGTGGGTAGCTCAGTAGTGAGACAGTTGCCTAGCATGCACGAGTCTCAACATTTAGCACTATGACTGAGAAGAGATGGTTTTCCATCCCTGTCTTATGTGGCCTTCTCTTCTCTCCTTACACAGCAAATGAAGAAGCACCCTTGCCGTCAGTGTGACAAGTCTTTCAGCTCCTCCCACAGCCTGTGCCGCCACAACCGGATCAAACACAAAGGCATCAGGAAAGTTTACACCTGCTCGTAAGTCACAATTTCTGATGAGAAAGGACTGTTGGCATGGGTGGATAGATTTTCATGTTTTGCCATTTTTTTTTAAATAATTTATGTGTATGCGTATTTTGTGTGCATGTGTGGGTGCACAACATGTGGGTGCAATGCCAGAAGAGGGTGTTGGATTCTCTGGAACGTGAGTTATGGAGGTTGTTAGCTGCCATGTGAGTGCTGGGAACTGTACTTGGCTCTCTGAAGGAGCAGCCAGTGCTGTTAACTGCAGAGCCATCTCTCCAGCCCCTGCCACTTGTTTTTTTTTTTTTTTTTTTTTTTTTTGGTCTTTTCGAGACAGGGTCTCCCTGTAGCCCCAGCTGTCCTGGAACTTGCTCTGTAGACCAGGCTGGCCTTGAACTCACAAAGATCCACCTGCCTCTGCCTCCCAAGTGCTAGGATTAAAGGCGTGCACCACCACGCCTGGCTTGCCAGTCACCTTTGATTCCTCTTCTGCCGTGCTACTTTCTGGGCTGCGTATCTTACCTGCATTCTGTACACGGTTGCTTTTCCATTGTCACATGCCAATCATAAGCACAGTCCTCTGCACAATCATGTGCATTCTAGTGTCACTCAAGGGCACATGTTTTTATTTTATTTTATTTTATTTATTTATTTTTTTTTATTATTTATTTTTGTATGTGTATGAATGTATTGTCTGCATGCAGGTCTGTGCACCCATGTCGTGCAATGCCGCGGAGGTCAGAAGAGGGTCTCGGATTCCCCTGGAACTGGAGTTCTCCTGGAATTGGAGTTACAGACGGTTCTTAGCCGCCATGTGGGCGCTGGGGATCGAACCCGGGTCCTCTGTAAGAGCGTCGGTGCTCTTAACCGCTAGGCTATCTCTCCAGCCCTGGGCACATGTTTTTATTACTGAGTGTGGAGAAGGGGTTCGTTCGCAGGTGCACAGTGGTTGACACACCCCTAACATAGTGATTGGGCATATTGCAATGTAGATTTGGGGTTTTGGTTTACTTGGGGACCCAGGAGGGGACCTATTTATATACTTGGTTCTTTCTAATCCTGACCCTTTGGGCTGCAGTCTGCCACTAAGTCAGAGAAGCTGCTTCTGTTGCCTGAGGATAGGAGAAGCCAGCATAAACTTACACATCAGTGGCTGTTCATAAACTGCTTCTCTGTGTGAGACAACCAGACTATGTTTAATATTAGTGGAAAATCTGTATTGCCCACTCAACCTAAATATGCCTAAAGTGAATTGATGAGACAAAGCACTTCTCATAGAGCCCAGGCGAAGGCAGTCACTCACAGTCAGAGCCAGGCACCAGGGGCCTTGTCGGGGAGGCAGCCCATCTGATTAGTGGGAGTTGGCTGCGATTTGGGTGGTTAGGGAAAGTTTCTTAGGTAGGAAAGTGGAGAGGGACTTGGTGAGATGAGAATATTCCATAAAGTCTGTATGTTAGATTGAGTAAGAGGGTCAGGCACAAAGGGTGCCCTGGTTTGAGAAGATGGAGAAGCGTGCGCCTCCTCCCTGCCCCTCTCTCACTAAGGAAGTAAAATGCAGCGATGTTTTTCCAGCTCATTTACTGCTGGCAAAAATTTCATGAGGCAGCTGGGTTGAAAGGTACTTGCCTGGTAAGCCTGACAATGGAGCTCAGTCCTCGGAGCCATGGAAAGGCGGGAGGAGAGAACCAACTCCACAAAGTTGTCTTCTGACCTGCACACGCATGACCTGTACACGCATGTCCTGCACACGCATGACCTGCACACGCATGGCAGAGTAATAAAGGGGGGAACTCTGTGTGCTTTGAGAGCATTTGCTGTCTAGGGCGGACGCTCCCTGCTCCCTGCAGAAGGTCTGTAAGATGAAGTCACCAGCGTTTTAGTTGTAAAAAATTTTTCAGGTGCTGTATGAAGGCAACAAATGTGTCTTTTGAGGGAGTGAGTGCTTTTACCCCACAGATGCAGTGGACTTTATGCCTTGCTTCTTGGCAATTTTAAGAGAGTCTCACTCTGTAGCCCAGGCTGATCTCAAACTTGTGACCCTTCTCCCTCCTACTTACAAGCATCACAGGTGTGCACACACTGGGCTGCTGCAGTGGTGTCTGACATGATGTCTGATGTGTAGCATCGGTAATCACCAGTCATTAACTCACTTAAACATGGTTTTAGACTGTTTTCTTTCTCTTTTTTTTTTTTTGGTCTTTTCAAGACAGGGCCTTCCTGTAGCCCCTGGCTGTCCTGAAACTCACTCTGTAGACCAGGCTGGCCTTGAACTCCCAAAGATCCGCCTGCCTCTGCCTCCCAAGTGCTAGGATTAAAGGCATGCGCCGCTACGCCCGGCTTTGGACTGTTTTCTGAAGGAAACAGTAAATTAAAATCTTTCCAAGAAATCATTTTCAAAACTATAAAACTTAAATAATCTGTCTTAGGTAGCGTATTTTATGCATTTTAATCTACTTAATGAACATTTTCAGGTGCCAATTGTAACTGCGCATTGCATTTGTATTTTGATAACTCCAGGATAGCCATTTTATCTTCCACCCAGAGGGGACAGGGAGAATTAACATGAACATGATGGCGATCCAGAAGGGGCTCTCCAGTCCAAAGCCTCTATCATAATGTAAATTCTGAGGGGGGGTGCTCCAAGTCATTGAAATTTTAATATTATCCATTTTTAAGACTGAGGACATCTAGAATTCCAAATTAAATCATGATCTACCAAACCCAGAAAAACAAACAAATATTCTGCCTGAATCAAAATTGGCTGTCACTATAGGTAGGAAGCTTTGTTTGTAAGGAGCAGGTACCACGTGGCCCTGCTAAGGAGAGGGGAACACAGTACCCTCCAGCAGCCACTGTAGGGAACTGGCCTCTCAGTGCAGAGACCAGCCGGCTACTTCCACAGCCTGGCCTGAGAGGCCCCTCCACCTTGGGCCCTTGGCCTGGGACAGCGGAACGTTTTCCACTCTTGGCCATGATTTCCCACCTGCCCGGAGACTGCTGGCCCCTGGACAGGAATTTCAGGCTGATGGCTGATGGCCTATCTTCAGCCTATGTCCACTCACAATTCACTTCACTACACCAGCTGTCCATGTTGGTGGTCCGCCTGGGGACCTCTTTCCAACCCACTGGCCACCCAAACGAAATGCAGGCCTGCTTTGGTCTGTATGCATGCAAAAAATAATCATCATGGCCGGGAATTCTGTAATGATGGTAATGGAGAATTCGATTTATTACCCTCTACAGCCTGCTTTTTTTTTTTTTTTTTTCTTTTTACTATTTTATTTATTCTGTATGTCAGTATGACTGTACTGTCTGCAGTGCAGGTTGTGCACCCGTGTCGTGCGAATGCCACGGAGGTCAGAAGAGGGTCTCGGATTCCCCTGGAAACTGGGTTCTCCTGGAATTGGAATCTCAGACCGGTTCCGGCCGCCTGTGTGTGGTTGCTGGGATCGACCTGGGTCCTCTGTAAGAGCGGTCGGCGCTCTTAACGCTAGGCCATCTCTCCAGCCTACAGGCCTGCTTTTATAAGCCAAATGACATCAGCTCCCCAAGCCCAATCAAGCCCCCAATTCTGACCCACTGCACACCATTGCCCCCATCCCACATCATGCATCTTAGGCCACATTGTCTACTTCTCCTTGGGGCGGGGTCAGAGAAATCCCTTGACTCCCATCCATGTGGTACCCTGAGGGGTGCTAGCTGAGAACTAGCCCCCAGTTCAAACTGGATCTTCCTACAACTATAAGGACACAAAAATCAAGAGGCCTGGAGAGATGGTCTTGCTACTCTTCCAGAGGACCTGAGTTCCATTCACAGCACCCACATTAGGTGGTTACCAATTAATTGTCTGTAACTATAACTCTTGAGTCAGCACCTTGTCTGGCCTCTGTGGGGAACTCCCCCCCCCCAGACATACAATAGATGGAAACAAATCTTAAAAAAATAAAATTTTTAAAAAGCTCTGTTGATTTGTTTTACATTTATTTATTGTGTGTATGAGCACACGTGCAGTTGCATCTGTGTAAAGTTCAGAGGATTAGTCAGCTCTCTTCCTCCACTGTCTGGGTCTCAGGGATTGAACTCAGGTCCTAAGGCTTGGTAGCAAGCTCCTTTACCTACTAAGCCATCTTTCAGGCTCTCAACAGAGCTTTTACAAAAGGCTAGGATGGGACCTTTCACAAGAGGGAAATGAGGGGCTGGAGAGATGGCCTAGCGGTTAAGAGTGCCGACTGCTCTTACAGAGGACCCGGGTTCAATCCCCAGCACCCACATGGCGGCCGAGAACCGTCTGAAACTCCAATTCCAGGAGAACTCCAGTTCCAGGGGAATCCGACACCCTCTTCTGACCTCTGCGGCATTGCACGACATGGGTGCACAGACCTGCATGCAGACAGTACATTGATACACATACAGAAATAAATAAAATTTAAAAAAATATATTAAAAAAAAAAAGAGGGAAATGAGATCCATAGTAACCTGTTTATTTTACTGGAGCCCGAAATACTAGTTTAGCTCTTCTGAGCTGTGAGCATGTGCTATTGGCCACGTCCCTCTGAGGGAGTGCCCCTCAGCAGCCACGGTTCCCTCGTCTTGTGCTTGCAGGCACTGCCCAGACTCACGTCGGACCTTCACTAAGCGGCTGATGCTAGAGAAGCACATACAGCTGATGCACGGGATCAAGGATCCTGACTTGAAAGAAATGACAGAAGCCACCAACGAGGATGAGGATGAGGAGGAAGAGGAGGAGGAGGCTGAAATAAAGGAGGACGCCAAGGTCACACATTACAGCTGTTCTTTCTCCTAACTTGAGCTTTCTTGCTTCCCCTTCTTTCTCATTTACATTTCAAGTAGTTATAGTTGTAAATATTCAGAGGAATACAGCAACCTCCTGTAGTGTACCCATCCTGATTTCCCAGCTGCTCCAGGAAAGTAACCTTTTCTAAATTTTTTTTTCTGTAACCTTCCAGAAGCAGCTCAGGAGATCTCATATAACTTATCAAATTGTAGGCTGGCTTATAGAAGTTGTCACCTCCCAGAGGAATGTGCTGAGATTAGATTCTTTTTCTCTGGGCATATCAGCAGTGACAGGTATTTAAACTGATTTTCAATTCTCTTCATAATGATAAAAAGTAAACTTACATATTTGTGTCTTATTCTTCTATCTATGGTTAGTGAGCCTCAGTCAGCCAACAGCGTACACATACATTCAGGAGCCCACACACCAGGCAACATGTGTACCACATGCTGTTGGATTCATGAAAGCACTGTACAGCAGCCAGTACTGGCCTTGGTGTCATGCTAAGTCTAGAAGGTTCCTGGGTAAAAGCAGTTGCTCAAAACATTCTTTCATAAGTGAATCTTTGAGTATACACCTTATAAACTAAAAGTCAGATTTATGGTATGGCATCAAGACAGTCCTTCCCAAAGGGAAGTTGAAGTCTGTGTAGAGTAGCTGTGGGTAGAGGTGGTTGGAAAAGTGCCCTAGGGTAGAGAGAAGTGGTGAAGGGACTGAGGGTTAGAAAGCTAGACGGAAGGAGAAGGGCGGATCCAGGGGGAAATGATCCAGAGGCAGGGGCAGAAGCTGGCCTATTGGACCACCGCTGCCCCCTCCCCACCTGCTGTACTCTCTGACCACTCTACCCCAGTTACCTCCGCTATCCTCCCAGCATCTAGGCCTGCTTCCACGTGGGCTTGGCCACTTAGCTTATGATGTCTGGGCCACTTCCTGTCACTGTGCCAGACCCCACAAATCACCAATCACCATGGCCCTCAATGACCATGCCATATGACCCCACGACCCCTCCCAAGATGTTCCTCACACAGGCCTTTCTGTACCCCTGCCTTATTCCTCTTGTGGCAGGCCCTAGATGCTGTCATCTGGGTTGTCTGTCCTGACCGTAAGGCCCACCAGGTATGGCTCCTTGTTCAGTGTTGTGTCCTGTGACTTCTGAGAGCACAAAAACTCCGTTTGTGGGATGGCAGAGACTAAGTATGAGTCTACCCTTAAAAAGCCCTCAGCTCCCACCGAATCTGGTGTCTACCCTCCTGGCCAGCCTCAGTCATCAAGCACAGAGAACACCATCTTTCAGTTCTTTCATTTCCTTGTCTTGTTTTTTTCCCCTTAAAGGTTCCCAGTCCCAAGCGGAAGTTGGAAGAACCGGTTTTAGAGTTCAGGCCCCCCAGAGGAGCCATCACTCAGCCACTCAAGAAGCTGAAGATCAACGTCTTTAAGGTTCATAAGTGTGCGGTGTGCGGCTTCACCACGGAAAACCTGCTGCAGTTTCACGAACATATCCCTCAGCACAAGTCGGACGGCTCCTCCTACCAGTGCCGGGAGTGCGGCCTCTGCTACACCTCCCACGTCTCCCTGTCCAGGCACCTCTTCATCGTGCACAAGCTGAAGGAACCTCAGCCTGTGTCCAAGCAGAACGGGGCTGGGGAAGACAGCCAGCAAGAGAATAAGCCCAGCCCCGAGGACGAGGCTGCGGAAGGCGCGGTGTCAGACAGGAAGTGCAAAGTGTGCGCCAAGACTTTTGAAACGGAAGCTGCCTTAAACACTCATATGCGGACACATGGCATGGCCTTCATTAAATCCAAAAGAATGAGTTCAGCTGAAAAATAGCCACAGGTACTCCATGAGGAAAATCCAAATCACATTGGAATGAAAAACAAGACATTTTTGTTACAAAGTTTGCAGTATAATAGAGTTAACAGTACTGTCTAGGCTGTTTCAATTTATTCTCTCCGTGCCCCATGACCTCCCGGATGTATCCCTCCCCATAACTATTAAGGCAGTATTTGAGTTTAAAAGAGTTTGTATATATTTAAATAACTTTTTATACTCTTTGTTACATGTTTGTATCAGTATTTGGTGGAAAATGTTTTTGATTTTTTTTTTTTGAGGTTAGAATTTTTCTTTTTGTACCGTTTCTTTTAAACAGAGTTCTTTGTAACAGGGGCAGTTCGTGAATTCAAACCAACCATTTTGTATGTTACAGATTTGAATTAGTTCAACAATTCCAGGCTAACACAATGCCTTTTTTAGTGTTTTTAATTTTTAGAACTCACCACATAAATTGTAGGTGATGTGGATCTCACAACACTAGCAACTTTTAAGTGTCTTAGCACCACACTCTGCACGCCTGCTCCTAGCAAGGGAAGGCTCCAGGGACGACTGTGCCTGGGTGAGGGCGTGGCCTGAGCCTTGCTCAGTGGCTGTTAAAGCTGCCTTGCAGGTCCCTTCTTTCTCCAAAGTGAGTAAAACAGGCGAGGAATCCAGTAAGGAATGTGGACCTCCTGAATTCCACCTTGAAGAAGGGATTGCCAAAGGAAGGGAAATGGGGCTGGTGATTTTTCCGGGCAGACTTGCAAGGCTGTCTGAAAGACCACAGAAGATGAGGCTAGGAAAGGGCTAGACTACTGTAAAAGTTACAAATACATAGTTAGACCTATAGCTCTCTAGTCAGGTTTTGTCATGTAACTTATCAACTATTACAGAGATACAACTAAGAATATCACATATTTCTCTGGCTCTTGACAGGAAAAAAAAAAAGTCATGGTTGATTCAACTCTTTGCTGTCTACACAGTTGGCGTTTCCTGTTCTGGGTGCTACTGCCAAATGTTCTGGTACTTAGAGTTGGGATGCACAACTTCACCCACCGACCTATCAATGCAGCAGCCTGCACTCTGCAACTGGCCATAGATGAAGCACTGAGCCACTGGGTTTCTGGGTTTCTTTCAGTCATTTCAGTAGTGTAGCTCACTGTCTATGGCCTCCCTGAGCACTGTGGAAGTGCGCTTCTGTCCCTTCTGTGTAGAGTTCTCTGGGAAAGTTATATATATATATATATATATATATATATATATATATATACACACACACACACACTCAC
>VZQC01007422.1:1151414-1183902 GCA_009823505.1 Rhizomys pruinosus | reverse complement strand
CAAAAAAAAAAAAAAAATGAAAGCAAAATGACAGAAGAGAAAAAAAAAATGTAGGCTTAGACCACATGACCACATTTTCTGCAAATTCCCACCTCCTGCCATGGTAAGTAACCTGAAGAACAACTGTACACTTCCCTCTACCAGAGCATAAGATCTGACAAACAGTGAAATCTCCACTTGCTAACTCTGGGCAGCTAGTATTAATATAAAATATTAATATACTCATGCTTTGAGCCCCTACTTACAGGGGAAAAGTGTGTCTGAAGAACTTAATATGACTTAGAGAAATTCTTCAGTTAATCCAAACGATAGTCAGAAAATAGATGTGTATGCCAGATATGCATGTATGTACACACACACACACACACACACACACACACAGGAAATCTCAGATGCTGTAAAGGTTACAGACTGTAGCTCTTAATCTTAACATAGATCGTTTAGTAAAACCTTGGCCCCTTTCCAGGCATAATTCATTCTTTGCTTAAATGGCTCCTTCAGTCTTGTTTTCTTTGAAGCCCTCCCCTGACTATGAATCTCACATCCTTACTGAGTCAACTGTAAGCCACAGAGATGTGACCACATGACCTTAGTTTGTTCCGAAGGTCATGGTAACTACAAAGCAAAAAAAAATCTGTTGATGCATTGCACAAAACATGAATAGGGATTTAAAGCCACCATGAAAAACCACCAGACCACAAAGGAAGACAGAAGAGGAAGACACAGAAGTAGAACTCCCAAACCAGAAAACAAGTGACCAACCAGCTTTACTAAGTTCCTGCCTATCACTCGCTGCTTTGTATATGAATTGATTATATTTTCCAATAAAGCAGCAGACTCTCTGAATGGTTTTTATAAGCTCAACTATAAGAGAACTCCCTTTAAGTTTACACAGAGACTAGAAGTGACAGGTATTCACATAGATGTGAAACAAGGATCAAGGATAAGAAAAGGATAGGCCAAGTCAGAAACGGTAGAGACAAAGACATTACATAATGAAAAAGTTCCTTAGCAGATTGTATGCATTGTTAACATATGCACTCAGCATTGAAGCATCTAAATACATGAAGAAAGGTTAACAGATTTGGAGGGAAAGACTATGACACAAAAATAGCAGCAGGGGACTTAATATCCTACCATCATTGATAAGGGCCCTTTCCAGACAAAATGATTAAGGAAATACTGGACTTCAATTAGGATTTGGACAAAATGGACCTAAAAGACATTTGTTTGGTTATTTCTTTTTAGATAGGGTCTCACTGGGTAGCCTTGGCTGGTCTAAATCTCAGTTTATAGACCACGGCAGCATTGAATTCACAGAGATGTACCTTCCTCTGCCTCTTGAGTGCTGGGATTAATGTGTGTGCCACTATGCTCAGCAACTTAGGGCATATGGTACATTTGATCCAGCACCAATGGAGAACAACATATACTTTTTAACTACAATGAGACTTCCTATAGGATAGATTCTATATCAGCTCCAAAACCAGTCTGAACACATTTAAGAGACTGAAAACATAGCAAGTGTCTTCCCTGACCACAATGGTATGAAGATAATTATAGAAGTCTTGAAAACTTTTCAGATAGAAATTTTAAAAGGAAATCAAGAAGTCTTGATACATGGGGCTGGAGATAGCGCAGTGGTTAAGAGCACTTCCTGCTCTTGCCTAAGACCTGAGTTCGGTTCCCAACACCCACATAGGGTGACTCACAGCCACCTGTAACTCAGGTCAGGGGATTCAATATCTGACTTTTTGAGTATCTACACTCAAGTGCACAAACCCAGACCTGGACACATACATATATACATAACATAAAATAAACTTTTAAAATTAACAAAAAATAAAACCCCCTCAAACACTGAAGGATAAAAATTTCATAAGCCAGTTACATTTCTGGAAATTTGCTCACTTATGTTTTCTGCCTTCTGAAAGGGAAGATTTGGAGTATTCAACATTAGATCTCATTTCAGTGAAGGTCCCAACAGAACACAGCACTGTAGGAAAGGTTTAACTTTAAGAGAATTCAGTTAAGGGACCTATACAAAGCTGTGGGCTAGAACAAGGGGTGTGAGGCACTCAGGGACGACCCAAGCGTGGATTCACCCTCAGGCTTGAAAAGCCTAAGTGGGCAATGGGCATGCGAGTGGTGGAACAGATCCCCTAGTAGCAGGGCATTCCCAGAGCAGGGCATGGCCATTGTCAACCACGGGTATAGAGCAGAGAAGGTAAAGAATGCTACGCACTGTTTTCTTGTCAGCATGCACTGCATCCCTCCAGTTGGCTGGGACGGAACAGGTGCTTAGGAGTCTACATTTTACCTTTTCTGTCAGCTAACACCAGGTTTATCCTTGAATTATACACCTCCCCATAAAGTGATTATTTTTAGGAGGTTGTTACCTCCTAAAACAGAACTTCTTAGAAAATATTCTTTACCAGCTTTTAAATTTGATCTATGAGGTTAGCCCTGAGTCATGACACAGCACTATTTATAATGTTTCATGATATTTAAAGGGACTGATTATTCAATTTGCTATGCTGTTTTACAGCAAGCTGTTTATCCTGCAGCTTCTCTTGTAATTGTATATTACACTACTATGTTAAGTCTGTTTCTAAGCATAAGAAAGACCACCATGTCTTTCCAACAAGACTATGTTGGGAAAAGATTCTATATTTAGAAGCCACCTAAACACACTTTCCTTTCAGTTCCAGAAATTGTGGGGTTAGCTCAAGTGATTTTTCTAATCAGCACGTCATGTCAGACTTAATTAGACTAGTTATTTCTGGAGAATGAATATCATTTATGGCAAAGAAGGAGGCAGGCACAGACTTGCTGATTGGAGAGGATGGTGTGAGGTGAACAAGAGCCAACAGAAAGCAGAGCTGTATCTGTCACCACTGGGAAGGGTGACCGCCACCATGGGAAGGTGGGAAGAGGTGTCTGTAAGCGCAGCTGATCCACCTTTATTTTACCAATTCAGTATCTGGACTTCTCTCCCACTGCTATGGAGCCTGTATGCACTTTGCCAGCAGACAGATATGGACTACTATGGAGGCTAGAAAGCCACTTGCCTGACCCTTAGCTGCTGAACCTCAGGCCTGGAATGACCAATTTGGGGCCTGAACCTCTCTCCTGCTTTGACTCTCTAGTAGTCGGGACATTTTAACTGTCTCATGTTAGTTGCAATGACTATGGTGGCTACAGTTGGAAAGTCATGTCATGAATAAATACTCTTGAGAGAAAGAGGCTGGCTGCCTTTATGGAGCAGTGAACTGGGCTAGAGTGATGGCTCAGTGGATAAGATTGCTTACAGCTGTGGCGTACCACCCAAGTTCAATTCTTAGCACCTATGTTGGGCAGGTCATAACCACCTGTAACTCCAGCTTCAGGGGTTCTGACACCTTCGGGCCTCCATCGACACCTCCATTCACATGCATATATGGACACACATGCACATATTTTTTTAAATAAAAAATAAACACAAATCTTTAAAGGAATCCCTGAGCCATCTTGGGTATCCACTCATCGGATGCCAAAGTTTAAACTCTGCTGCCCTCTGATAAGAACCTTCCAACCTACATAACATTGGCTATTTTAGAAGGGACTCATTAGGATAACCGGAAGGGAGATGGCTCCAGGATCTCCCCCCCCCCCCACATCCTGTCGCCGCCAGCTGGGCCTCACCTCCTGAGGCTTCTTCCTACCACCCCGCCCTCCTCTTCCTACACTCCTTCACATCCCCATCCCACAAGCTTGCCACTTGCCATTTCCTCTTCTGGAATGTTCTTCCCCCAGTTATCCCCAAAGCGGCACGTCTTTCTAAATCAGTTCAGAAGAAACTTGCTCCAACAGCCTTTCCTGTTTCCCTTGCTAATGTAGTGATACACCACAGAAATCCCAACGTTGAGGAGGTACAGATGCTAGGTTTATGAGTTCAATCCAGTCTGAGCTACGGAGCAAGCCCCTGTTTCAAAGAATGGATGAGTGAATGAATAAAGCATGCTGGCCAGCCACGACACACACCTACCATGCCAACCTCCATCTACGTGTTATTTTTCTCCCTTGCATAGGTCCTGTCTGACATTATTTCTTGGATGAACATTCTCTATTCCACAACTTTGCCTGTTTCCTAATCTGCAATCCCATTTCCGTTAGTTTACAGAGACATTTTCCATTTTTGTCACCCCAGAACAGCAAATACTAGCTACGCTTTTTCCATCACGTTGGTCCTTACTTTGTCAACAAAGACAGATTCGTGTTTTCTGCACCTCCTTGTCAAGTGGTGAGGGCTTGTGCGCTTTCCTTTTTCAGAGTCAACTCCTGCAAATGACCGTGGCATTCAGAACACTGGTCATCTGACAGCTGCTGCTTCAGGAAATAAGGCCTGCTGGCAGGAAAGGAAGGCATTATTTACTTTCCTGTCCTATTTTGTGCTCAGCACACTGTCTTGCATAAAATGAGTACCTAAAATATCTTGTGAAATGCTTGAGAGTTTCCTTAAACTTCAACTAGACATTTTATTTTTTAGGAGTTGGGAAAAGTATTGGAAGAATCTTAAATTGCTAGTTATCCAAAACCAAGATTTTTCTTTGCTTGTTTCTTGAGACAGGATGTCATGTGACCAGGCTGGCCTGGAGCCTCTGATCTATCTTTCTGCCTCTACCTCCTCAGTGCTGGGATTACAAGCATATGCCTTCATGTTTGATTTATGTGGTGCCTTTTGTATGCTAGGCAAGTACACTCCAAGCTGAGCCATGATATTCTGATTATTTTTGCTAGTTTTGAGACAGGACCTTACTATGTAGCCCTGGCTGGCCTAGAATTTGCTATGCAGACCATTTGTGGCCTCAAACTGACAGAGATCCACCCGCCTCTTTCTCCTTCGTGCTAGTATTAACGGTTTGTATCACCATACCCAACTCATTCTGATTTTGTTTGTAAAGATTTGTTCTATTTTTTGGGGGGGGGTATTTTTGAGACAGGGTCTCCTTTTAGTCCCAGCTGGCCTGGAGCTCATTCTGTAGACCAGACTGGCCTTGAACTCACAGAGATCCGCCTGCCTCTACCACTGGAGTGCTGGGATTAAAGGCGTGCGCCACGTCGCCCGGCTTGTTCTATTTTTTTAATCACTGGAGCGGGGTATGACATGTATGTGCACATTGCAGGTGCTTGTGGAGTCCAGAAGGCGACATCAGATCCTGTGGAGCTGGAGATACAGTTGAATGGAAACTGTGGTGTGAGTACTGGGAATAGAATTCTGGTCCTCTGTAAGAGCAATAGGCCCTCTTAAACCTTGAGCCATCTCTCCAGCCCCTCATTCTGATTTTTGATCCATATATTAGCAACTGTTTTGTGAATAAATCCAGAGCTCAGAAACATTTCTGTGCAATGATTCATAAATATTCAGATTAGCTATGAGGTTTTTTTTTTTTCCCTTGGGGAGGAGCGGTACTAGACATCGAACCTAGGACATGCATGCATGGGACGCAAGCGCTCTGCCATGGAGCTAGATCCTCAGTTCTCTACATACTGTTTTTTAAACTAGAAAGATGGGTAAGGAAAAGGAGAATTGACACTGAACATTAATTGTAACACAATGTGCCTGAAGAGTTCATACAATGTTTCTGTGTCCTGAGTTCTAACAATACTACACTACAAAATACCCATGAGAGGGCAGGCTGATTTCATGATTTCTGCAAATAGCAAAACTGAACTAGCTGCTGATGGGCCTTGTAATATAGACCCGGGATCCTAGCTATTTGGGAGAAAGAAGTGGGTTGCAAGTTCAAAGACTGTTTAAGCTACACAGTGAGTTCAAGGGCACTAAGAACCTGTTTCAATATAAAAAGTAAAAAGAGGGTCAAATATAAAGCTCCCTAACAGTGTGCTTGCCTAGTGAGCATGCAAAGCTGCCAGGTGGAACAGAGAATGGGTATTCCCATGGCCTATTCTTACCCAAGAGGGAGCCCAGGAGGGCTTCCTGGAAGAGCCAACAGTCACTTAAGGAATAAGTAGGCGTTAGGTAAAGCCACTTATCACTCAAACCTGATGATGTGATTTTGATCCCTGGAACCCACATAAACATGGAAGGTGTTTTAGTCACTTTCTTGTTGCTGTGATCAAATACTCTGACCAAAGGCAACTTAAGAGTTTACTTTGGGCCAGGCGTGGTGGCGCAGGCCTTTAATCCTAGCACTTGGGAGGCAGAGGCAGGGGGATCTCTGTGACTTCAAGGCCAGCCTGGTCTACAGAGCGAGCTCCAGGCCACCTGGGACTAAAGGGAGACCCTGTCTCAAAAATACCCCCCCTAAAGCCCCCCCACAATTTTCTGATAGTTATATATTTACTTATTTTATATTTTATTATTTTATGTGTACGACTGTATTGCCCGCATGTGTGTAACATGCCTGTGTCATGCAATGCCCACAGAGGTCAGAAGAGGGAGTCAGATCTCTTGGAGTTCCAGGTGGTTGATAGCTGTCATCTGGATGCTGGGAACCAAACCTGGGTCCTCTGCAAGAGCAGCCAGTGCTCTTAACCACTGAAGCATCTCTCTAGTGCCAAACAGAAATTATTAAAAAAACAAAAAAATAGGTGTGTGTATGCACGTGTGACTATGCACATATGTGCATGCTTGCAAGGATAGACAATCTGGAATGCTAGAAGATGCTCCAAACATCAACAGGAAGTGCTATTGAGTCATGGCCACCCACAAGCACAGATGTGTTTGGGCAGCATAAACAAGGTCTTCAGACATTGCATCACCCTTTAAGTGGAGATACAGAGGCTACTATTTAAAAGACCCACTTATTTTATGATTATTTTAAAGAAGGAATGCATCATTAATAGCCAACACCATTTCCTTCCCAGGATATGTGTTCTAGACCCCACACGTGTGCATCTGCTGATACAAGAACTCCTTCCTGTGGGCAGTTGAGTCACTTCCCTGCTGACACTGCTTTCAAAGTGCAGTAAATCCATGCGGTTGCATAACCTTTTTCAGTGATCACAAAGAAGCCCCATCTTGCTTACTATTCAGACATTTTTTTTTGGTCGGATTTATCATCATTCTTGGGCAAAACCCAAATATCGCTATTTCACGTCATTAGTGTTTTTTTTTTTTTTTTTAAACTCAGAGAGATACACCAGACCATTTATACAGAAAGAACCTGAGCCTCATTCATGTTAGCTGGACATGTTAATCTGCATAACTAAAGGAAGCCAGGTGGTCAACGGGCACCACATCCACAGCGCTGCTTCTTTCAACAATAACAAGTTGTAGATAAATTGGTTTCCATGGTTTATCCGACCGCTTTGCAGGTGGCTGAGGAGATGCGGTTTGTGTCTCTGCTTGTTAAGGAGTGAGCGATGTCACATTTACCCCCCATCATGTTATAGACAAGTGCTTCATAAATACAAGGCTCTTTGTCTAAGAAGGGAGGTTGATCTGACAGGTTGACAAATGATGGTCTTTCCTTTGCTAGCTGGCCTACTCCTTCAGCTACCTTTTGTTTCTCCTGCAAGAAACATTTCTCTCAAGTGCATGCAAGATACTGAGGAATTCCTTTCTGATCTGAATTCTCTGAAGCCCAAAGAGTACGCTCTGAGAAGTAAGTAGGTTTCCCTGACCCTATGGGTCAGGGAGCACAGAACAATCTGAGATTTTTGCTAGAAACAGGCTAGACTAACTCGTGAGAATTAAAAACAGCACCAAGCCTTAGCTTACAGATTGTTCCAGACATCCAAGAGGGAGAACTGTCACTGTGAAAAGGCTGTAAAGTCTAGCCAGCTGACTCTCATAAGAATCGACATCTTTTATGAGAGAATTATTTACAAATACTCTGTGTTTGCTATTGTTGAAGTTGGCAGTATTTTACTTTGCATGACAAACCTTGGCTTATTTCTTTTTTGAGATATTTACTCTGCCTTTGATAACAAGGGCTTTGTTATTCAGGGAAATCATCTATGCTTCATAGTAGATGCTAAGGCATGGGTTGGAAAATAGATATACAGACTCGGGCTAGCAGTGAGCCCATAGCCAAGCCTCTTTGCTCCTGGTCTGTCTGGACTCCAGATAGCTGTAATTTGTATGTTTCCCAAAATTATTCTCACAGCTAAATAGACACATACTTTTCTGCCAGGACAGGGCCCCAAATGAGATTTGCTTTCAATAGGGTAACCTTTCTTTTGAGAGTATGATTCATTGTTGTTGATGGAAACCACAACCAAGAAAAATGTAAAAACTCTTTCTTAAAGCCAGATAAGCCAACATAGCAATTTCCACTTAGAATGCATGACTTCATTCTGAATAAGAAACCACTTAGTATCGCAATATATAATAAAGATAGAATGTCTAGGTGATTCGAAATAGCATGACATCTGAAGGATGGCCTTTGTTCACAGGATCAGATATCCTAGTATTTAATGAAATTTGGACAAAATAGAAACCCAGTTAATTCAATAGGTGGTTTTTTTTTTAAGCCCTATTTTGGAACTGATTGTGATTTGCAATAACACTTGGTGGTAGTGATAGGAAACATTATGACAGAACCAGGCCAAATAAGCTGGCCAAGAAACTCCAGAAGGTGTGATGGTAGATGCAGACTTCTGGTGGTGGGGTGGCAGCACACATTGTCATCATTAGTCACAGCCATGGGAACGCCATTTGTCTTACAAGTCATTCTATTTGTGTGCTATCCAGGTCCCATCTTTAACGGCCTGAAAACTGGAAACCTTTCCTTTTTAGTTAAATTGACAGTGTAGTCTGTACAGTGCTTGCCACACAAGTAGAAGGACCTAGCTTAGTTCGAGGGGCAGCATCCACATAAAAAGTTGGGTGTGGTTGTCAGTACTTATAATCCAGGCACTGGAGAGGGAGAGGCAAGTGGATCCCTGGGGCTCACTGGACTCCCTGTCTAGGTTAATCAGGGAGCTCCAGGCCTGTCCCCCCAAACAAGATGGATGGCTCCTGAGGGGCAACACTGAGGTCGACTTCTAGTCTCCATACATACACACACATACACACACACTTCTCTAAAAGGTTCAAGAATGAATCAAATTTATGTAAATGAATGACTTAATTTATTGTAATGGTTTCATATGTCTACCTGTAGTTACTGTGATTTTCATTCTAAAGTATCAGAAAAGATTTGATATTGTTGCTTCTATATTTGTTGGAGATTTTTGAGCACAGAATGTGTTTCTGACCTTGGTTCTCAGCAGGATTTTCCTAATGAACATGTGGATGGGAAAACAGGAAGAATGAATAAATATAAGTGCTGGGCATGCTTTACAGCCTTGGACTGTAAGGAGCTGTCCCTTGAGGTCCTCCAAACCCCTCTTTAGGACAGAGAAGAGTTATTATACATTTTGTGAAAGAGGAAATGGAGCTAAAGAGATATATAAGGGTTTGTGAGAAACAAGTTGTAGAGTTAAGATTTGAGCCCATGTCCTCTGTCTCCTTCTGACCCCCACCCCTGGGTACTAAGGGTCAAACTCAGGGCCTTGTGTACACTAGGCAAGCCCTCTACCACTGAGCTATAGCCCCAGGCTTCTTTATACTTTCCATCTTGAGACAGGGTCACACTAAGTTGCCTACTTTGGCTTTGGACTCACTTTGACTCAGGAAGGCTTTGAACTTGGATCCTCTTGCTGCAGCCTTCAGAGCAGCTGAGATTATAGGTGTGTGATGCTACACCTAGCCCCAAACCTTTGCTTTTGATTATTGCCTAAAACAAGGAACCACAAAAGAAATAAGACCAAGACAAAACCAAGATGTGAAAAGAAGGGAGAAGCAGGTACATCTATCAACATGAGGCAATTCTGAGAATGACTTTGAGGAGGAAAACGCATCCTACAGCACCTAAAGGAAACTAAGCAAATCAAGGCTCTCTTGCTAAATGTGCACAGTATGAGTGTCAAGAAATACATGAGAAAGAGGAGGCGTGGTAGATTGTAAGGGCTGTGGAGAGATAGGGGTGAATCATGAGACTACAGGAATATAGTCTGGACTCCTGATTGATCAACATGTCTGTGCATACAAGCTTCTCCAACTGGTCTATAGGAACCTTGGGTTGTTCAAAATTTGAACACAGATACTTGCAAAATGCACCAATTACCTGATTGTATGACATAATGAGTGACGTCAATGCTATCTACAAACAACTGTGTCATTGTATTGTAGAATCCCTTAAAAAATTAATTAATTAAAAAAAAAAAAGAAATACATGAGAATGATAGCCTCCAAATGCAGTTTGGGGGAGCAGGGAGATGGTGGTGAGGGTGGGGTGCAACTGGGGAAACACAAAGTTTCAAATAACTGGTTGTATTTGTTTGTTTGCTTGTTTTATTTATTTCGGTATGTGTATCAATGTACTGTCTGCATGCAGGTTTGTGCACCCGTGTCGTGCAATGCCGCGGAGGTCAGAAGAGGGTGTCGGATTCCCCTGGAACTGGAGTTCTCCTGGAACTGGAGTTTCAGACGGCTCTCGGCCGCCATGTGGGTGCTGGGGATGGAACCCGGGTCCTCTGCAAGAGCGGTCAGCGCTCTTAACCGCTAGGCCATCTCTCCAGCCCCGGTTGTATTTGTTTTATGTGGTACGATGAGAGCACAGGTGTTTTGCTCCTTCTCTGTGCCTTTTACTGCATGATTACATTTTAAAATGTCTTCTCTGCTGGGTGTGGTGGCCCACACCTTTAATCCTAGCTCTTGGGAGGCAGTGACAGGTAGATCTTTGTGAGTCCAAGGCCAGCCTGGTCTACAGAGTGAGTTCCAGGACAGCTGGGGCTACAGGGAGACCCTGTCTCAAAAAGACCAAAAAGAAAAAAAAAGTCTTCTCTAATCCAAAGCATGGAGATGGGAATGGGTGGGTGTCATGTGGGACTGAATAAGATGCTGGAGCCTGAGGACTAGGAAAGAAGGCCCTTGAAATCTATGCAGAGATGATTGGCCTTGAAATCTATGCAGAGATGATTGGCCTTGAAATCTATGCAGAGATGACTGGCCTCGAAGAGGGAGAATGGAATCATGGCTGTCCTAGAAAGGAGAGCTTGTCATTTAGAGAGACTTGTCTGAGTGGGAAGGACAGATCAAAGTGTTCAGACATTACAAGAAAAGAAATCTAGAATGTTACTCTAAACGAGCCCCCCCCCCATCTCCAATGTCCTCTTTCATGTTCCATCTAGCAGACTCAGGTCCACCAGCATAATGGGAATAAAATCCACCAAATACTGCAGTGTGCTTAGATTCTGCCAGGCCTTTTGGACTTGAGGTCTTATTTCCACAGGGGAGTACTCTGGTTTCTCTGGGTATTTTCTTTCCTTCTTCTGAGACAGGGTCTTATTATGTAGTCCAGGCTGACCTTGAACCAGTGATCCTCTTAACCTCAGGTGCTGGGATTACCCGATGGTTTTGTTTTAAACTCTGCAATCCATAGAAGCCCACATTCGCTCTCCTACCACACGCGGAAAGCAGACTGAGAGGCCGCTGGCATCTTCCCATCGTTCGCCTGCTCCGTCTTCTCTCTCTTCACACTGTGGTGTCAGCAGCAACTCTTCCTCCACACTCTTCTCTGAACTTCAGGGCCTGGGCCCTGTCTGAGATGTCCTATTCTTTCCCTTTTCTTTTCTCTATACAACTTCCAGAACCTTCTTCTAGGCATTTTGTTCCTTTCTTTGTTCCTTAGTTGCAAACTACTCAAGGTTTAGAAAGTTGAGTCGTAGAAGTTGTGCCGGGCTGGCAGTCCTGAGGCACAGCCAGCTGTCAGCTGTCCAAGGCCTTCTTGGACGAGTTTTCTCACTTGTGAAAGGCCAGGCCATGTTTTTGATATTCTGAAAATCTAAAACATCTTAAAAATTCATATTCCTAGGCCCAGAAATATGCTACAGCCAGTCTGTTGCTGGCTTGTAAAAGCCAATTGTTAACTGATAATTTAAAGGGTTAAATCATACAAATTTACAATAAGCTAATGAAAGCCTTATATATCCGCTATTTCCTTGTTCCAATACTACATTTTTCTATTATCTGTATTCCTTTTCTCTTTAGTGGTGCTGGGGATTGAACTCAGGACCTTGTACATTCTAGGCAAGTGTTCTACCACTGGGCTATACACCTAGCCCACTCTCATATGTGCTCTGGAAGCTATTTGTGTTTACTACGTTGGTATAGTGGCAAATGCTGCTCTGCTACTGCATCTGGCCTTGTTTCTCTAGAGCCAGGTACATCACACTGGCAGGTGGAGTCAGCCATATGTGGAAATTGCTCAGCATGGAATTCAGCAGCTGCACCAAGTCAGGGATTGATTTAGTGTTTTGTCGATTGTCTGGAGTGAAAGACTCGATAGAGACATTGTTAAGAATACAAATTAGGAGCTGGAGAGATGGCTCAGTGGTTAAGAGCACTGGCTGCTCTTGCAGAGTACCCAGGTTTGTTCCCCTCACCCACATGGTGGCTAACAATCATCCATAACTCCAGTTCCAGGGAATCCGATGGCCTCTTCTGACCTCCATGGGCATTGTATGACATGGGTGCACCTACCTACATGAAGGCATTATACACATAAAATAAAAAAATAAAAAATAAAATATTAAAAAAGAATACAAATTAAACTTAAAGATATGTAATGTTTATAGCCAGCACACCATCAATACCACAAAAAGATGAGGAAATAACCTTTAGTTCTCAAGCTAATACTGACAGACAAGTAGCTCATGTCATAGTCAAATCCAAGGCAGTTTTGACAGAATCTTGCTTCAAATTCATATTACTCATTAAGGGGAACAAAATACCAACCAACATTCATGCTGGGATTATACTTGTTGGTAAACATAAACCATAGATTAGGTATGGATACAAGAGATTAAAAAATGATCCAGGAGCAGGGTGTGGTGGTGCACACCTTTGATCCCAGCACTCGGGAGGCAGAGGTAGGCAGATCTCTGTGAGTTCAAGGCCAGCCTGGTCTACATAGTGAGTTCCAGAATAGCTGGGGCTACAGTAGAATTTGTATAAAGAAGTATTACAGGTTTCATTATTTTCTATAACTTGTGGGCATCATAGATTGAACTGTGTTTTCTCAAAATCATTATGTTGAACTAAGTCCTGAGTATCTCAGTATATTATTGTATTTGGAGATGGAGGCTTTAAAGACACAAGCTAAAATGAAGTAAACAGAGAGGGTGCCAAGGCCAATGCCAGGTATCTTTGTAATGAGATTAGGACACACATTTGCCTGGTGGACACACAAGATGACAGCCATCTGGAACTCAAGAAGTGGGGACTCAGAAGGAAGCCACTCTGCCCTGCCACATCACCATCCTGGACATAACAGTCTATAGAGCTGTGAGGAGATGAATGCCTGCTGGTTAGGGCACCGTATGGCTCTTG
Organism: Rhizomys pruinosus; assembly: GCA_009823505.1. NCBI lineage: Eukaryota > Metazoa > Chordata > Mammalia > Rodentia > Spalacidae > Rhizomys > Rhizomys pruinosus. The sequence continues at coordinate 1,170,518 of VZQC01007422.1, read as the reverse complement.
TTATGGCAGCCCTTGCAGATTAGTGGTGTGCTACATGTCTTTTATAGCAGTTTGATTTATAATATGCTTGCTTGGAAGAAAAGGGTGTGGGTTGAATTGTGTCTCTACAAAAATAGGTTGATGGCCTGGGGAGATAGCTCAGTCAGGAAAGTGCTTGCCTTGCAAGCACAAGGAGCTGAGTTTGATCCCCAGGACCTATATTAAACTTGTGGTACATGTTTATAATCCCAGTGCTAGGGAGGTCAGTACAGAGTTTCGTGGGGCTTGCTGGTCAGCTAGTCTAGACTACACGGTGAGTTCTAGATGAATGAGTGATGCAGTCTCAAAATGGTGTCAAAACAATGCCTAAGGAACAACATCCAAGGTTGTCTTCTGGCTCTTCTCCACACATATAGACATGCATTCACACACACATATCTGCACACATATGAACATGCATGCACGCACACACACCGCACACACCTTTACCTCTTGGTTCCTGTCCATGTGACCTTAGTTGGTAATATGGTCTCTGTAAACAGATTAAGATGAGATGATACTAGGTTAGGTTAACCCAATGATTCCTGCTCTTAAAAGAGGGAAATATGGACAGACACACATACAGGGAGAACAGCATGCAATGGTAGAGGTGCCTTTGTCAGCAAAGGAGCACCAAGGACTGCAAGCAGCCAGCAGCAGCTAGCAGAAGCATGGAACAGACTCCCCAGAGCCTCTGGCCTGAACTGACCTGTGCGGCCCCCACCCTGCAGACTTCAGACTCCAGTCTCTAGGACTGACAATACATTTCTAAGTCTTTAAAGTACCGTGAGTGTGGAGATGTTAAGATAGCTCCAGAACAGAAGTACAAATGCTAATGAAGACTGCTATGAACCCCCCAGACACACTCTGTAGAAATAAACCATGCATTTATCATCAGAAGTGGAAAAATAGAAGCCTATAAATCTTGAGTAGGGCTCAGGCCTCATTTCCAGATGCAGCTGCCCTACATGAGCCACTTCCCAAGTCCAACGCTGCCTGCTTCTGGTGCTGTCCAGGGCAGAGGCCTTGAAGGGAAGCCACTTAACCTTCGCTGCTGGGAACCACAGGCCCCTCGCCCCATGACTTCAAACTTTGACTTTAATCCTCCAGAAGAATTGATGGGGGAGGGGTGGCCAGTGGCTCCCAGCAGCCCACAGGGCTTTCCATTTCCGGTTTCGATCGCATCATTCCCCAACAGCTGTTGCTCTACAAAACTTTCTTAACTCTATATACCCTGGTTCCTGCATCGTCTCAGCCCACGCTACACCAGGACTCCCAGCTCCCCACTTTGATCACAAACTTCAAGCTTCATCCTTTACTTCCTGGGTGCTCACTTTGTCTCACCTGTGTGCCTCAACTTCTCTCCTGAAAGTCAAGGCCTATGAGTGATCCCTCTCAGAGAGGCAATTCATGAGTGGGCATGCTGCAGGCAAGCACCTCCTGAGCTAGGATGTGGATCTTTTTTTTTTTTTTTTTTGGTCTTTTCGAGACAGGGTCTCCCTGTAGCCCCCAGCTGTCCTGGAATTCACTCTGTAGACCAGGCTGGCCTTGAACTCACAAAGATCCGCCCGCCTCTGCCTCCCAAGTGCTAGGATTAAAGGCGTGCGCCACCACGCCCGGCTTAGGATGTGGATCTTTAGGGAGCAGCCACATTGCAGCCTACCACACTATGAGTGGGTTTGTTTTGTTTTTTCATTTTTGAGATAGAGTCTCCCTTTAGTCCCAGCTGGCCTGGAGCTTGCTACGTAGACCAGGCTGGTCTTGAACTTACAGAGATCCACCTGCCTCTGCCTCCCAAGTGCTGGGATTAAAGGCATGTGCCACCGCACCTGGCCACTATGAGTGTTTTTGTCATGTTGTTTGTGTGTGTGGTGCTTTGTATGCAATCCAGGGCTTCCGTATGCTAGGCAAGCTTTCTATCAACGGGGGTATACTGCCAGCCCATCTAATTGACTATTCAGTGTCTAGGTATTGCCTGTTTTCTCCACCTAGTTATCTTTCAGGTAGGTATTCTGCTCAGTGCTGACCCCTCCACTACTGCTAGAGGAAGTTCCAGAAAAGCTGCAGAGACCAAGTTCTTGTACTAGAAAGGCGAGATGGTGGGTTCCATAGAAATTTCTAGATTCTGTGGATTCCAAATATTCATGTAGGTGTGGCTCAGTGGTAGAATATTTGCTTAGCATGTGAAAAGTTCCTGGTTCAATTTCTAGTACAAGAAAGAAAGAAAGAAAGAAAGAAAGAAAGAAAGAAAGAAAGAAAGAAAGAAAGAGAGAGAGAGAGAGAGAGAGAGAGAGAAAGAAAGAAAGAAAGAAAGAAACAGAGAGAAATCTACTCAAAATAAGAACAAAATCATTCATACTGTGTTAAGTTGCAATGTGCCTCTTCTTAAAAGATATCTATAGCCTAGCTAGGCATGGTAGTGTAAGCCTGTAATGGCCAGACTTTGGAAGCAGAGCCAGATGTCTAAGGATAGCCTGAGCTACATAAGATGACTCTGCTAAGGCAATTAAAAAAAAGCAAAAAACTTAGGGGTTAGAGAGATGGCTGCTCTTGCAGAGGACCTGTGTTCAGTTCCCATGTTGCCCACTTGATGCCCAACAAACATCTGTAACTCCCAGGCACATTAAAAAAAAAAAAAAACTAAACAAAAATAACCAAAAGTAGACACAGGGGTGCAGTTTTGTAGTCCTGGCTAGTCAGAAAGCTGAGGCAGGAGGCTCATGAGTTTAAGGCAAATAAAGGACCAGGAGTGTATCTCTATAGCAGAGTGCTTACCTAGCCTGCACCAGAGTCTGGGCTTGATCCCCTGAATTGTGAGCAAACAAGCCCAGAAATGAATCAATTGAATTTATGCACATATCTTTGTCTCCATGTAAGAAAAAAAAACATCTGCCAATTAGCCCAGCAGAATTGGAACAAGTTGTTTTTAATCATTAGAAAATGAACAAGTGCTGTGTGATTTGCAGTAGCAGGTGTGATCAGTTCCAATTCAATTCCTCTCTCCCTAGACACTCACAACCTTTTGATTTGGACAGGGTCTAGGCTCCGGTTATCTCTTAGGTTCTTGACAGAAACTCATCAGGATGTTGGCCAGAAAAGGCCAACTTGTCCATGTGAGCCCATAATCAGAAAGGAAATAATTGAGATTTGAAAAACAGAGCTACAGAGAGATGCTGTCTCAAAAAGACCAAAGGAAAAAAAAAAAAAGCTCAGCTGAAAAACAACAAAGGGACCCAGTTTATACAAAACCAAAACACTCACTGGAAAGAAAACTAGAATGCAGTCTCCTCAGATGAAGAACTAGGAATCCCTCAGCAAGTGCCTTTTAGACTTGGACCCACAGGGTTAAAGCTCCGTAGTGACACCAATCTTGTTTCCCTCCCGAACCCCCTCTTATAGCTCCAGACCTTTAAACTTCCAGTTACAGAGTTAAGGAGACCCTGTGATGTGAGATGTCATTTGAAAATTGCTGTTCCATTTGTAATGAACACATCTCATGTTTTTTTGACACAGGGAAAACCTTAAAATAACATAATTTTATGGAGCTGGGTTTGGGCATCTGAGCTAATTTTATCAAAGCTTAATCTAATTCAACAAATGTATCCCAAGACAGGACACAGCCTCACCCTCAAGGGAGACAGACAGGAATTCAGTGACTTACCTTTTAGTGTGACACATTGAGTAAGAGTCTGGACTGCTTCCTGGGGGGAGACAGCCCTCCAGCCCAGACTTGAAGGGTGATTCAGCAGTTGCCAATAGACCTGGGAGACATTCCTGCCCAAGCCCCACCCTTGGCCTCTATGACTTCTTCAAAGCTTGTCTCTGTGCTACAGCATTTAAAAAACCCCCAAACCAAAACTGCCCCAAGTTATTATATAACCCACCAAGACTGTAAGACTGTGAATCACAGCTATAAATAATAAATTTGTAGTCTTTCCTCTTGAGAGCCAGATAATAAATATTTTCAGCCTCAGATGCAATTATTCCATTCACCCATTTTGCACAAAATTTGCCCTGACAATATGAAAACAAATGAATCTTTAGTGACCAGACAAGCATGTGGCGCTAGTTCGCCAACCTCTACTCTATATAATGAGACCTTGTGGAGGCATTTAGAAAATACACAGATTTAAAATTTTTTATTGGGCTGGGCATGGTGGTACACTTCTTTAGTCCTAGCACTTGGGAGGCAGAGGCAGGCAGATCTCTGTGTGTTCAAGGATAGCCTGGTCTACATAGCTAGGCTAGCTGGAGCTACAGAGACATCCTGTCTCAAAGAGACCAAATAAGTAAGTAAATAAATAAATTTTATTGGTACTTTATTACATTAAATGCCACATGAATCTATCTGTGAAGGAATCTAAACAGCACAGTCAAGGCTCATAATCTTTTTAGTTTGTCATCTAAATACCAGGCTTCTTCCAGTATTACAAGTGTTATCAGTATAGAGTGTATTTGTTCTTGAACTTGCAAGAACTTTCTTCTTGCTCTCTCTTGGTTGTATGTGTGTCATATTTACTAGAAAGATATAATTTTTGCTTTGTATTTTGCTCAGATTTGCTTTCTCTCCACAATAAGTTTATCTGGTTTGTTTTGTTTTTTTTAGGAAAGCCCCATTGAAATACTTAAAATTGACAACATTAAATTAGCTTTGTCCTAGAAAATGTTATTTTCATACAGTTCATCCTAATAGTCTGTGTTCTGTTTTTAAGTCCATTCCAAGTGTTACTGCTACAGCATTTTTCTTTATATGTTATATGTGTTATCCCTATGGCAGATCTGAGACATCAAATTTCTGGGTCACCTAGGTCATACCAGTTAGAGAGGAATCCTTGGTGAAACCAGACACCATCTCTGGAAAGCTTTGATATAGGGGGTTTAGGGGTGTCATGGGCACGCTCTGGGTAGCTCACAGGATGTAGGGGAGGCCAGAGTCAGAACCAGTCTCCATGACAACCCTCTTACTATAATCTCTTACCAGGCGAGTAATAGAGTGAAGGGAGGCCAAGCTTAGCTTAGGGGCCTTGTCTCGCTCCATCCAAATCCTGGGGGGGGGGATTTATTTCATGTCCCAGTGACATAGGGGAGACTGCAGGTGGTCTTTAGGGACCCCTTCAGCTTCTTTAATGAGAGAACACCTTTGATTCTTTGGATAAGATTATACACAGTTGAGGAGCAGTAATAATTCATGACTTCTAGGAGACCAGCTCAAGAGTGGGAGCAGGGCGTGGTGGCTCACAGTCCTAACCCTAGTCCTCAGGAAGCTGAGGCAGGGGGATTGCTGTGAGTGTGAGGCTAGCTTGGGCTGCATACAGTAAAACTCTGTCCCAGAAAAGGAAAGGGAGAAGAGAAAAAGGAAACCTGGTGAGTCTGTGATTTATCCGGTTTAGTTTGGAATATTGGCCCAGCAGAACTTTCATCTAATGATGGAGCTGAAAGTTTTAAAACCTAGAACTCTTCAGACCAAATATACATGTAAATAAAACACAGCTTTCATGTGCTGATTTCTACTGCAATATCAGGAACTTGGCCATGGTAGCAAAGATGCATAACAGAAGCTGGTCCCGGACAAGCTGGAATTGATTTTTTGGTTTTTTTTTTTTCCCTCCCACTCTCAGGAGCATCATCATTAGTTATGTGCAGTGGCACTCCCCACCCGGCTGATAAGTCAAACTGGGCCTTCATATATAAAAGAGTTAAAGTTGGGGGTTCAGGGTAGACTGATGTGAGCACTTGGCCAGCTACTTTCCCTATCAAGCTCTGTTATCTTTAAAAAGATTTACTTTTATTTTTACATGTGAATGTCCACATATATACATGTGTCTATGGGGCCCAGCAGAGGGCGTTGGATCTCCTGGAGTTGGAGTTACAGGTAGTTGTGAGCTACCCAGTGTGGGGTTGGGAATCAAACTCAGAGCAAGTGCTCTTAGCCACTGAACCACCCTCCAGCCCCTCTACTTAACATTTTTTTGTTAAAGATTTTTATTTTATTTTATTTTATTTTATTTTATTTGTGTGTGTGTGTGTGTGTGTGTGCATATGTGTCCACAGGGGCACTGGATCCCTTGGTGATGGAGTTATAAATGTTTGGGAGCTGCTTGATATGGGTGCCGGGATCAGAACTCCAGGCTTCTGATAGAGTAATAAACGGTCTTAAGTGCAAGCCATTTCTCCAGGTCCTCATTAACATTTTGAAAGAGGCAGATTTTTGACATAAATGAAAAAAATGAAGGGGTGGGGGAAGAGGCTCCACACAAACAAAAGGGGTTAAGTTTACATGGCCTGATATCTTGGTAGCTGAAGCTGTTTCTCACTTGGCCCTTACTACAGATGTAGGTATGTGATTCTCTCTGTCTCTCTGTCTCTCTGTCTCTCTCTCTCCCCAGGATGTCAATTATCCTCCACCCTCAAAGTGGAGTCAAAAACTGTTTGTAAAATGGAGTCTCTCGGGGCAAGGCACAGCCTGAAAAACCAGTGTGGAGCAACTTAGAGCAGGGCGCAGCCGGATTTCACCAAACAGATGTCATAATGAAAAGCAGAGAAAGGAGATTCATTCATTGAGGCCAGGCCGGGAAGAGGAATAAATAGGTCCACTGGGCCACTCCCTTGGCCATCTGCAGGGCTCTAATATAGGGTTAGTCTTGTAGAAGACAGGAGGTCTGCAGAGCTGGGCAGTCCGAGTCAAGCTGTGTCTCTCACATCATTCTCTCTCCTCCAGTCTTTCCTGAAAATGGCCTGACAAGTTTTCAAAGCTGTGTGAAATCTCTTTCCAGGAGACAAGCTCCCTCCCTCTGGTGGCACCCAGGCCTCAGCCATTTCCTTCTCCCAGGTTGAGACTTTTAGGGAAATTCTGTTTTCTTGGGGTACCTTGTCTCAATGGTCTGATAGCTGAAGGGAGGGCACAAATATCTCCAGAACATTTCTGCAAGGACAGTTACAATGCTCTCTTCTTCATGCTCCTTAAAATATCGAGGAGGTCCACACTTGGGGTCTGGGCTCTACTGTGTCCTTCAGTGTTCTTAGCAGACAAAGGGGAAAAGTGTGCACATACCACAGCACCAAAATCCCACAAAATGCAAGCACAGAAGAGTGACTAGTTGAACAGATATGTGTGCAACGAAAACTGAATCATTAGAACCAATAGGCTGCCAGAGAATTAAAATAAGCACAATAGGGCCTGGAGAGATGGCCTAGCGGTTAAGAGCACCGACTGCTCTTGCAGAGGACCCGGCTTCGATCCCCAGCACCCACATGGCGGCTAAGAACCGTCTGTAACTCCAATTCCAGGAGAACCCCAGTTCCAGGGGACTCCGAGACCCTATTCTGACCTCCACGGCATTGCACGACACGGGTGCACAGACCTACATGCAGACGGTACACTCATACGCATACAAAAATAAATAAAATTAAAAAAAATAAGCACAATAAATACGATCAAAGCGATGAGAGAATATTGGTAATACAAAATGCTATGGTGGCACACGCCTTTAATCCCAGCACTCGGGAGGCAGAGGTAGGTGGATCTCTGTGAGATTAATGCCAGCCTGGTCTACATAGTAAGCTCCAGGCCAGCTGGGACTAAAGAGATACCCTGCCTCAAAAAGAACAACAAAAAAAGAAAAGTCAAGAAGAGCCATAGTGGGAATGAGCACAAGGAAACATAGTCTTCCAGACTGAGACCTTGCTCATATGAACTTGCAACAACGGTGATAGCATGAACAAGCTCAATCAGACAAAACCCAGCGTAGATCTGAGGAAATGGGCAGGAGGATCCAACCGCAGCTGAGGAACTATTAGCAGCTGATTGCTGCTGGGTAACAGAGAGGTGATCTTCTTTGGGGGAAAGACTCTAGACAGGCTGAACAGCCTCTATGGATGAACTCACACCAAGGGACATCCGGGTACACAAACTTGACTTTATGGGCCATAACATATGTGACAGAATGCCTGGGAATCCAGTGGGTAGGCTGTGGGAGGGTGCAGATAGGGTAGGGATCTAAATGTGATTAAGATGTATTGTTTGAAATGTATAAAAACTCAATAAAATATATACTGAAAAAATAAAAAATTAAAAGTCAAGAAGAGCTGTTAGATAGTATAGAGAGTAAAACACATCTGATATAAAAACACAATACAGGGGTTGGAGAGATAGCCTAGCGGTTAAGAGCACTGACTGCTCTTGCAGAGGACCCGGGTTCGATCCCCAGCACCCACATGGTGGCTGAGAACTGTCTGAAACTCCAATTCCAGGAGAACTCCAGTTCCAGCGGAATCTGAGACCCTCTTCTGACCTCCGCGGCATTGCACGACACGGGTGCACAGACTTGCATGCAGACAGTACAGTCATACACATACGGAAATAAAAATTATTAAAAAAACATTTAAAAAACAAAACAAAACAAAACAAAAAACACAATACAGGGCTGGAGAGATGGCCTAGCGGTCAAGAGTGCCGACTGCTCTTGCAGAGGACCTGGGTTCGATCCCCAGCATCCACATGGCGGCTGAGAACCGTCTTTACTCCAGTTCCAGGGGAATCCGACACCCTCTTCTGATGTCTGCGGCATTGCACGACATGGATGCACAGACCTACATGCAGACAATACATTCATACACAAATAAATAAATTAAAAAAATACAAAAAAAAACACAATACATAGAATAAACATAAGATGAGTAGAAGTGAAGACAAGCTGGTAGGCTAGATCAATTCGACACTCTCAAAATAGAACAGGAACAGATGAATAAATAGAAAGAAAAAAAAATAAAATTGTAGCAGCATAGGATCTAAAATCACTACAGAATCAGAAGTAGAAATATAACAAAGGTAAGGAGAGAAAGTACACATCTGGACAGTCACGGCAAGTCTTCTCCAGAATGAAAGAAGGAAAAGATGCCAGGTTAGAAAGGGTCACAGACGCTAAACTAGACAGGTGATGAAGCCTATTCCTGAGTATGTCAGGACAGAGCTGAACCAGAGATCGCCAGGAGCTTGGAGGGGCTGGAGAGATGGCTGGGTGGCTGAGTATTTGCTGCTCTTGCAGAAGACTGCAGCTCAGCTTGCAGCAGCCATGTTGGGACTCCCAGTCGCCTGCAGCTCCAGCCTCAGGGTATCCGATTATGCCCTCTTGTGTCATCCTTGGGCACCTCATATGCATGCACATACACCCACAGAGACATGTACATACATGTAAGTAATACATTTTAACAAAGCAGTGAGGGATTCTAAAACCTTCCAGAGAGGCAATCACACGGACATGTGCTAAGCCTTTTACTTGGATTCTGGTGATCTGAACTCAGGTCCTCAGGCTTGTGTCATAGATGCTTTTCTGACTGAGCATCTCTACTTTTTTTTTCAGTTCAATAAGTTTGATAGAATTGGAAGGTAGCACCAAGTTCCTATAATTCATTTGAACGTGGCACTGAGACACTAATTTTGCAAACTTCTGCTTTGGAATTCAGTGTATGACTCAGTGGGGAAGCTTGGGAGCAACGTTCTTAATGGCAACGTGGACAGGCTGGGATCCTATGGAGAGTGTCTTTCCATCCAGGGCCCCAAGGAGAGATTCAGGGGCCAGTACTGCAAGCTTCATATACTGCAGGTGAGTGTGTACGTGGAACCGGTGTGCTTGCTGTTGACGGACAAGCTGATAGGATACAGAGCACAATACAACACCAATTCCTGTTTCTAACTAAAAGCATAAAAAGAAATTAGTAAGAGGTGTCACAGCAGGTAACAACTAGATTTTATTTTATTCATTGCTTGTAATGGTGTGGTCAAACCCAGGAGCTTGGGACCCAACCAGCTCCTGAGTACTAGCTCTTGACTCTGCATCAGTTTTCTCAATAGCAGCTAGAGTTTAGACTTCCTACTATCCACAGCCCTGTTTCCAGAAACAGAGCTCTAAACATGAATTTGAAGTTATCTAAGCAGATGAGTTATGGCTTATGAACATTAACTGCGTTGAGCAACATTTTAGGGTTTACTCTATTTTGTTTGTTTGTTTTGATCTTTTTGAAACAGGGTCTCATTATGCAGTACTGGCTGGCCTGGAACTCACTATGTACACCAGGCTGATCTTGAGCTTACAGAGATCTGCCTGTTTCTGTCTCACAAGGGCTGGGATTAAAGGCACTTTAAAAAGATACCAGGCCTGGCTGTCTTTTTAAAATATAATAATAATTGGGGCTGGAGAGATGGTTCAGTGGTTAAGAGCGCTGACTGCTCTTGCAGAGGATCTGGGTTCGATTCCCAGCACCCACATGGCGACTAAGAACCATCTCTAAATCGGGTGTGGTGGCACACCTTTAATCCTAGCACTCAGGAGGCAGAGGCAGATGGATCTCTGGGAATTCAAGGCCAGCCTGGTCCACAGAGTGAGTTCCAGGCCAGCTGGGGCTATAGGGAGACCCTGTCTCAAAAAAAAAAAAAATACAAAAAAAAATAATAATTATAATAAATATTTTTAGAATTCAAACATGTATATAATGTATTTGTATTATATTTACCTCCATTCTTCCTTCAACCCTCCCAAATCCACTTCCATCACCTACCCCACCCTCTCCCAACTTCATTTCCTTTTTTAAAAAATTTTTATATATTTTATTATGTGTATGAGTGTACTGTCTGCATGTAGGTTTGTGCACCCATGTTGTGCAATGCTGCGGAGGTCAGAAGAGGGTGTCAGATTCCCCTGGAACTGGAGTTAAAGACGGTTCTTAGCTGCCACGTGGGTGCTAGGATTGAGCCTGGGTCCTCTGCAAAAGCAGTCGGCGCTCTTAACCTCTAGGCCATCTCTCCAGCTCCCCATCTCCTCTTTTAAAACATCTTTTATAGCCCAAAGATTCCAATTGGCTCATGCTATCATCTTTAAAACACATCAATCCTTTTACTGCTCAGATAGAAACCTAGGAATTTCACAACCTCTTATTAAATACGAGATAGATTTCATATGTATCACACATGACTAAAATAAAATCATGGTGCTAGATAGCTAAAAACAGTAGTCTGGGGGCTGGAGAGATGGCTTAGTGGTTAACAGCTCTTAACAGTTCTGGCTACTCTTGCAGAGGACTAGGATTCAATTCCCAGCACCCACATGACAGCCAACAACTGTCCAAAACACCAGTTCTAGGGGAGGGGATCTGTATTGGTCACTCTTCTACTGCTGTGATAGAACCACCATGACCAAGAGAAATTATAAAGATGGTTCCAGGGGAATTCGAGTCCATCATGCCAGGAAGGTATGGTGGCAGGAAGTACTGGAGCAGAGAGCCAAGGCTCACATCTTCTCACAGGAAGCAGAGAGAGTGACTGGAGATTGGCAAGGCTTTTTGAACTTTCTAAGCCTGCCCCCCAATAATGCACTTCCTCCAACATGGCCACACCTTCTAAGACACTAACTGGGGGGACAAAAAAAACCTGGAGCCTATGGGGAATATTCTCATTCAAACCACCATAGGATCCCACATCCTCTTCTCACCTCCACAGGGATTGCGTGACATGAGTACACTTACATACATGCACATAATTCACACATACATATAAAATAAAAATAATAAATAAAAATATTCTGAAATACTGTCTGAAATAACAATAAGAAATTCAAGCCTTCTGCTATTAATGCTCTAAAATTCTACAGTGGTTTGCCATGGAGACCGGGACTTTATCACCGACCCTCTTTTGTCTTGTTGAGGGTTGGGATGATTACTGAAGGGTTCAATTAGTATGAAAAATGTCATTTTCAGATTAATGGTTTTGATATCAGAGCCAAAGGTCAGGCCTACACAATCATGTAAGTTATATATTTAGAAGAACTAGTCCAGAGATTTGTATTTATAATTTGATCTATCTTTATTGAGACAGACATTCTAATTTGGGGCTTGATGTTTTAAATAAAAACTTTACTTGATATATGTGTTCTGTTACCCAAAATGGCAGCTTGGAAACTGTGTTGAGAACTGTGAGGGAACTGGTTTTTAATGACCTGTAATTTGGAGGAGAGATTCATTGGGGCAAATTATCCAAAACTAGTTCTGCTTCTTAAATCAGGGACATTAAATCTGGGAATATATGTTAATTTAATTACAGGTACATCTGATGATCTAGAAATTCACTTGATGCATCCTGTAATGGCAGAGCCATATCCTAAGAAGCCAGAAACCTTTTCTTCTTTCACCATTTTTCCCTCTGTCCCTCCCCCCAACCTGCTTGCCATGTGGCTGCCTTCTTCAGAGATGAACATGCGTGGGCTGGGTATGGTGGCTCATGCCTGTAATTCTAGCACTTGGGAGGTAGAGGCAGGAGGATTAGAAGATCAAGGCCGGGGCTGGAGAGATGGCCTAGCGGTTAAGAGCGCCGACCGCTCTTGCACAGGACCCGGGTTCGATCCCCAGCACCCACATGGCGGCTGAGAACCGTCTGAAACTCCAATTCCAGGAGAACTCCAGTTCCAGGGGAATCCGACACCCTCTTCTGACCTCCGCGGCATTGCACGACACGGGTGCACACACCTGCATGCAGACAGTACATTCATACACATACAGAAATGAATAAAAATTTAAAAAAAAATTAAAAAAAAAAAAAGAAGATCAAGGCTAGCTTGGCCTATATTAGACCCTGCTTCAAAAATCAAAAGGAGGGGGCTGGAGAGATGGCTCAGAGGTCAAGAGTACTGGTTGCTCTTGCAGAGGATCTAGGTTTGATTTTTAGCACCTACATGGTGACTAACAATTGTCCATAACTCCAGTACCAGGGGAATATGATGCTCTCTTCTGGCCTGTATGGGCACTGCATGACATGGGTGCACTTACATACATGCAGGCAATATACACATAAAATAAAAATAAACAGGGGCTGGAGAGATGGCCTAGCGGGTAAGAGCACCGACGCTCTTGCAGAGGACCCGGGTTCGATCCCCAGCACCCACATGGCGGCTGAGAACCGTCTGTGACTCCAATTCCAGGAGAACTCCAGCTCCAGGGGAATCCGAGACCCTCTTCTGACCTCCGCGGCATTGCACGACACGGGTGCACAGACCTGCATGCAGACAGTACATTCATACACATGCAAAGAAAAATAATAATAATAAAAAAAAATTTTTTTTTAAATAAAAATAAACAATAAGATATTTAAAGAAACAAAACAAGGGGCTATGGCGGTGGCTCAGTGGGTAAAGAGCTTACCGCATAAGCATGAAGACCTCAGGCTAGATCCCCAGCCTTGATGTTTATACTCCCAGCACTAGACAGCCTGTGTGTGTGTGTGTGTGTGTGTGTGTGTGTGTGTGTGTGTGTCTGGCAGATCTCTCGAGGTCATAGGCCAGCCAGTCTAACCAAGTCAATGAGCTCCAGGTTCAGTGAGAGACCCTGTCTCAAAAAAAAAAAATAAATTACATATATTATATATATATAGAGAGAGAAGTGATACAAGTTGGAGGAAAAAATGAAATTTCCCATGCTAAAGAATCAAGGTATTTTAAATGCTTTTTTTGATATCACAAGTTTAATTTATGTTACTTTGATGCTATGTGTACTCTAAAGTTCAACTTAAAATAAAATTTAAAAAATTACCATTAAATAAATAAATAAGGTTAAGAATGATTAAGAAAGGACACTCATTGTCAATCTCTGGTCACCACATGTGAATGCACAAACATGCACATGCACACACACACACACACACACACAATCTTGCATGTATTCAAAGACTAAAGTTAAATTGTGGCACTGTGTTTTCCAGGATGGAGCTGATTATAGTGTGGGCTTGTGTGTCCCCGATTCTTGTGCTGAAGAGGATGTGACCATGATGTCTCGGCTGGGTAAGTACAAATAGCCATATTCAAACTACTGTCTCCACATGAAGTTTGAAAACCTCAACTGCTTAGAGTCAAGAAACCAACCTTTCTTCCTGGTCGGTATGCTAAACTGAGTTTGGGTGGAGTTGGGAGCACAGGTGGTAGGACTGTAGTGGAGTAGACTGGAAGGGTGGAGTAGACTGGAAGGGAAAAGCAATGCAGAGGAGATAATTGCTGGGCCTTGATGTAATAAAGATGTAAACTTAAACAGCTCCATCTCTAGGCCTGGAGACAGGAAGTGGGCAGTCTCCGGTTTCCATATTGTGTTTTCTGCTCTGGCCCATGTGTTTGGCACCTGCTGGATCCGGAAGGCCGTTTGGAACTTGCATTGTGTGAAGCCAGTGGGTTGTAGTGGATTAGCACTAAGAACAGCATCTGGTCCTGCTTGTTATGTCCCAGCTGTGGGATCCTGAGCAAATCACTTAATCTTCCTCCAGCTTCAATCCTTGTCTGGACAGTGAAGGATGGACTCTGAAGTTCAGGGGCTCCAACTCAGCCATGCAGAAGAATAAATTTTTGTTTACATAGAAACTGGTTGGATCTCTTATAAATCTTTCAAAATTTTCTATGCAAGAGCTTTAAAGCCTAAATTTTTTTTTTTTTTTTGGTCTTTTCAAGACAGGGTCTCCCTGTAGCCCCAGCTCTCCTGGAACTCACTCTATAGACCAGGCTGGCCTTGAACTCACAAAGATCCGCCTGCCTCTGCCTCCCAAGTTCTAGGATTAAAGGCGTGCGCCACCATGCCCGGCTAATATTTGCTTTTACTGCTAGTGACTAATATTTATTCTGGCCATCTAAAAAGAACTAGTGGAACTCCTTATTAAGCATGCTCCTTTTAGGTTATTTTTTATAACTTTAAATTATCCTCTAACTTTATAATGACCCTTACTGCTTTGGGTGCCTTCTATATCTAACCTAGTATTTCATGTGCAATTAAAGAAAAAAGTCAGACATGGTGGCACATGCCTGTAATCCCAGCTCTCGAAAAGCTAAATTAGAAGGATTATGAATGTGAGGTCAGTTTGGGCTACATAGCAAGATTTTTGCCAAAGAAAGAAAGAAAGAAAGAAAGAAAGAAAGAAAGGAAAGAAAGGAAATAAAAATAAAGGAAGGATGAGAAAGAAAGAATAGCTGATGACCTAGCTCAGTAATAGAGCACCTGCTTAGCCTGTCAGGTCCTAGTTTCTACCCCTAAACTACAAAAAAAGTTTTAAAAATTTGTTATGAATCACATTCATAACAAATATTGTTTATAGGATATCTGTGACAGATAAGTCACAGATATCCTATAAACAAAGACAAATGTGCAGTGATTATAAAATTAGCATTCTGAGTGAATAAGAGATCATCTAAGTTAATAATCTTTCTTATTTAGGAATCAATTGTTCTACTTTTTCTTGGCAATGCTAAGTTTACCAGCCAGAGTTGACAGAATAAAAATGGAATGTTGTTAATAATTACTGATGATTATAAAAGGTAGTTTTAGATAGTTACATTCAGAGAGAGACAAGAAGAAGGTACTTTTTGTGAAATCAGAAGGGCTGGTCCTTGAGCAGAGCTGACAGCAGACAGGGTTAGTGGAGTTTAGTGTTGGAAGGTAAAGCCTTTCTCTAGCTTTGGGACAGAGGCTGGGCTAGAAATCAGAGTATCTTTACCCAGTGGAAGATATCCCCATCTGGAAAGGATTTGCTAACTATTTCTCAAAGCTTTTTGATGGTGTTGCTGTGTCCTCTCCAGATGGGGAGCCAACCAGTTCAGTCATCGCAGGCTGCGCTGTCGGTATAGGTGTTGCTCATCGGAGCAAGAGAGCAGGAACAGCCACAGCAGACAGGCCAAGGAGGGATGGTGAAAATTACTGCAGGGGAACTGGGTAGGTAGGATGGACTGCCTAGAACCAGAGCCTGCACAAAGCACTGGACAATGGATACCATAGGATGTTGTAATGTTTCACCCGACCGACTCTCCGTGATGCGGTAGCTAATCTTCATTGTCAACTTGGCTGGATTTAGAATCACCATGGAAACATACTCCAAGAGTGTCAGTGCGGGTGTTTCTAGAGAAGAAAAGTGAGGAGGTGAGACCTACCTTGAATGTGTGTGGACAGGGTGCCAGCATTCCTGGCTCTTTCTCCTGGTCCATGGAGATGTGAGCAAGAAGCTCCACTCTCTGCTGCCACAGCCTTGAGCCACTTCCACCTACATGCCTTCCCTGCCGTGACAGACTGCTTCAAACAGCGAGCCAAAATAAATCCTCCCCACCCTACGTTACTTGTCAGGATTTGGTCACAGTGACAAGAAGAGTAAGCAATACATGTATCCCTGAGACAAAAAAATGTGTATGTAATTACAGGGTGTGGAGAACCTAGATCAAACCTTGGATCCAAGGATTATAACACCCAGTTTAAATCCATTTCCATGAAGTTCAGACCCATACACCTTGACATTACTTCTTACAGTCATTGCTCCAGGCTTGCCTCAGCAGTTTGTTGTACTTTGGATGGCTTAAAAATAAGGAAAACCTGTTATTTCACAGCTCTGGAGACTGGAAACCAGAAACCAAGGTCTTAATGAGGTTGATTGCTCATGAAGCCTCATAGAGAAACTGGTTTGTGCTTCTTCCTTGGCTCCTGGTGGACAACGACAATTCTTGATGCTCCTTTACTTGGTGACATTCTAGGCCTTCTTGGCATGAACATTCGCCATTCTTCCTTGGTTTATAGATAGATCATTCCAATCACTACTACCTTCAGAAGTACATTCTTCCCTATGGGTCTCTTGAGTCCACTGCTCAGAATAGATTTAGGGCCCACTCTAACCTTGTAATCAATCTAAAATGAGGTCATAGATAGGAAAAGATTCTACTTCTTTTTAAGGTCACCAAGACTTGAACATTGGAGGCAGAGGAGATTTGGGAAAGGAGAAGACACAATTCAACTCAGAATATGACTTAGTATTGATGTTCTAGTTTGACTTGATTATCTGAGTCCTCTTGAGTGCCACGCAGAGTTGACAGGATGGTGGATTATAGCCACTTAGCCCAGGACCCTGCACTTACAACATACACATACATTTGACAAATGTGAGTAAAAGTTTAAGTGTGGCCAGGACCCTGCACTTAAAAACACCTGACCACGTTAGACAGATCCTACTGACCTCTGCCTGGTCTCCAATGACCGCACAGAGCTGAATAATAAAAGGCTTGTTTTAAAGGTCTGTTTAACAATGGGCCAGTAAATTTTATCTACAAGCCACCATGGAGGACTACAGTTTCCACTCTCAGGGGCTCACTCAAGTGTGTCCCGCCAGCAATGGCGAGGCATTTTATGATGGTCAAACTGTCCTGTTGCAGTAGTGGTCAAAGGCATTGATATGTGAACTGCTTGGCATCAAGGTTACCAGTCTTTATAACAGACTTTACGTTGTTCTCTGCTGCATTGGATTAGGCTGTTTTTAACTTGCTTTTCTTAGTTGGGTGAGGTGGCAAACACCTTTAATCCCAGCACTTGGGAGGCAGGGGCAGGCTGTTTCTGTGAGATTCGGGCCAACCTGGTCTACATAGCAAGTTCCACAGCACCTGGGACTAGAAGGAGATCCTGCCTCAAAAAACAAAACAAAACAAAACAAAACAACAACAACAAAAACAAAAACAAAACCCAAAATCAATTTGTTTTTCTTAATACTATGACCAGGCTTAAAGGGACATTGAAGCCAGCACTGAAGAGGGTTTCCCCTTCAGGTCTCTCTTGTGGATTCACCAGAGCTCACTGAGAAACTAAAGTTATTTTAATAACAACTCCTTGAATTAGTTACAGCATTTTATTTCTGGCTAAGATTCAAAAGGAATCTAAAGGATTTCTCAGAGGATCATTTTCTATTCTCAATTCAATTCAGAAAGTATTTATTGAGAAACTCTCTTTTTGTTCTTGTTTGCTTTTCTGAAGTGCTAGGTAAGTGCTCTGCCACTGAGTTACATCATCAGCTCCTTAAAAATAAAACAAACAAACAAGGTCTCACTATGTAACTCTTTTTTTTTTTTTTTTTTTGTTTTTTTGTTTTTATTTGGTTTTTGTTTTTTTTTTTTTTTTTTTTGTCTTTTTTTCACTGTGTAACTCATGAACTCACTATGTAGCCTGGGGTGGCCTTGAACTTGGGCAGTCTTCATGCTTCCACCTCCCAAGTGGGATTACAGGTGTGTGCCACCACCTCTAGCTATTGGACCTTTATGTGAGACAACACACACAAATATAGGGGAACCAGAACATTTGGGCATTGAATGGCTCAGAAAATGTACAGTGTAGTAAGGTATGTGGGTACAAGTTACTAGGAGACTTGATATGTTAGTTATGTTTGCATCATTGTGACAAAATACCTGAGAGGAACACTATAGAGAATGATGGTTTATTTTGTATATGGTTTCAGTCTCAGACCCCTTGGTCCCGCATTCTTGGGCAGAAACTCATGACAGAGACATGTGTAGGGGGAGCTGGGCATGGTATTGCAGGCCTTTGATCCCAGCACTCGGGAGGCAGAGGCAGGCAGATTTCTGGTGAAGTCGAGACCAGCCTGGTCTTCCACAATGAATCCCCAGGCCAGCTGGCACTATGTAGTGAAATTCTATGTCAAAAACACATGCACAGAAAAAATCTGGGCATGGTGTTGAATGCTTTTAATCCCAGCACTCTAGAGGTAGAGACAGATCTCTAATGAGATCCAGGCCAGCCCGGTCTACATAGTGAGCTCCATCCAGGCCAGTTGGGGCTGCAGAGAGACCCTGTCTCAAAAACAAAAACAAAAAAGAACAAACAAAAAAGAGAAACATGTGGAGAAGAAAGCGGCTGTTCATTTCAGGAGAGAGAGGAAGCATAGAGAGCAAAAAGGGTCTGGGCAAAAACCCTCCAATCCGTGCCCGCAGAGGCAGAGACCTCCTTCCTCCAGAGGCCATGCCTCCCCTCTTAGTGACTTTTGATTGCTCTGATAAAAACACTGACCAAGGGGCTGGAGAGATGGCCTAGCGGTTAAGAGCGCCGACCACTCTTACCGAGGACCCAGGTTCGATCCCCAGCACCCACATGGCGGCTGAGAACCGTCTGAGGCTCCAATTCCAGGAGAACTCCAGTTCCAGGGGAATCCGAGACCCTCTTCTGACCTCCGCGGCGTTGCTCGACACGGGTGCACAGACTTGCATGCAGACAGTACATTCATACACATACAGAAAGAAATAAAATTAATAA
>VZQC01007422.1:1077534-1151325 GCA_009823505.1 Rhizomys pruinosus | reverse complement strand
AAAAAAAAAAAAAAAAAAAAAAAAAAAAAAAACACTGACCAAAACCAATGGGGAGGAAAGGGTTGATTTGGTTTACAGCACAGTCCATCCTCAAGGGAAGCCAAAGCAGGACCTCAGGGCAGGAACTCAGGGCAAGAACTTGAAGCTCCTCTGGCCCATGCTCAGACTGCTTTCTTATCCAATCCAGGACTAACTGCCCAGAGGTGACCACAGCACTCAGTAATACCTCAGTGGGCTGGGCCTCCCCCATCACTCAACAATCAAGAAAACGCCTCACAGGCCTGTCCATGGGCCAGTCTCTAATTGAAGTTCCCTCTTCCCAGGTAGGTCAAGTTGCTGACTAAAGCTTCCAGCACACTCCCTAAGTTTCTAGGACCTTCCAAAAAACACCAGTAGCTAGGGACCAACCATTCAACACCTGAGCCTGTAGGGAGAATCCTGCTCAAACATATCACAGGACCCGGAGATTAATCCTCATCTCATGCTGAATTTGAGGGAGGGGCATAGAACCCCAGGGGCTATGGAAGGAGAACCACAATGGACAGGAGAGAAAAGGAAGTTTTTTTTTAAATTTTATTTATTTATGTATGTGTATGAATGTACTGTCTACATGCAAGTTTGTGCACCTGTGTCGTGCAATGCCGCAGAGGTCAGAAGAGGGTGTCGGATTCCCCTGGAACTGGAGTTCTCCTGGAATTGGAGTTTCAGACGGTTCTCAGCCGCCATGTGGGTGCTGGGGATAGAACCCGGGTCCTTTGTAAGAGCGGTCGGTGCTCTTAACTACTAGGCCATCTCTCCAGCCTGAGAAAAGGAAGTTTTATAGGAAGGCAGATGGCTGGCCTTGTGCAGGAGAAGTGGAGTGAGATGATGAGAAGCTGATCAAATAAGGTGTTAAAGGAAGGCTTCCTGCTTCCCTGCATGGTTCCTGGACTTGGTATAGAGCAGACACTTATTGTTGATTAAATGCATGGGCTGATGCTGCATAGGCTATTGACTATGGCACAGTGTAGAGCAAGGTATGGTGCTTGTCTTCATACTGGTGGTCCCTCCATTTCTGGGACCCTGAGGACATTGGTGCAGGTCACTTGTTAAGACCTAGGAAATCAGTACACTCTATAGACAGCCTCATCCTAAGAGTCTAGGCCTGGCTGCCAGTCCCAGGGAGGACAGTAAAGGTGGCTTTGGGAAACTCCTAAGATCAGGTCTGTGTTACCGTCCTCCTCTCTTGCTCCCTCAGTCTCCGTGGTAAGGCTCGGCCTTCCCATCTTCTTCCCCTCCCCCTCCTCCATCACCCTTTTCTTCTCTTCCTCTTCTCCTTCTATTCTTCCTCCTCCATCCTCCTTTTCTTTTTTCCCAATAGTCTCACCACATAGCTCCCTAGCCTGGAACTCACAATCCTCCTGCCTCAGCTTCAAGAGTGCCAGGATTATATGCAAGTACCACTAAGTCCAGCTGTGGATTTATGGGTCAATAGAAGGCTAGGGTGATGCTCTAGGGGGTAGGGGAGTGATATCCTCAGTACCCTTAGACCTAGGCAAGACTGTCCTAGGCTTCTTATTGAATAGGCTCCTCTGCCTGTGTTTTCCACATAGGTCAATATCAGCAGAACCAAGAGTATGTGCCCACCTGAACCTGTGACCTTTTTGCTTGATTTGTAGTCCAAGTCTCTAGGACCCCCGGATTCCCTGTATGGCCCCAAGCTTACATCTAAGGAGTAACTGGTTATTCTGGAGGTGGGCCTGGGGTGGAACTGAGGTTGTCCTCAGTCCTACCTGTTGGCACCTAGAAGTATAGGAGCCATCATGGAGTAGAGGGGAAGGAACGGTAAGGAGCTGGGGTCAAGCTCTGAAGAGGCTCTACTGTGTTCTTATCCCAGGCCTCGAAGACGGGATTGAGCAGCATGGAGACCAAAGCTGATAATATTTCAAGTACAGCCAAGACTGATGCTCTTTAACACACATGTACACATGTGTACATTTACACTAATTATATGAACATATGCCCACATAAACAGATATACCTGTAGGAATACACACATACAGACACATACTGTTCTCATGTAGTTGCCAGCCTTATTCTGGCTCCATGGTGGGACCACAGGGTGGGAGCTTCTCTTACTATGAGCAGGTACAGTGCAGTCCTGCTAAGGGAAGGGGGGCACAGTGACTACAGTTACCGTAGGGAACTGACCCCGCAGCACAGCAGTCAGTTGGTTACTTTTGTAACCTGACCTGAGAGGTACTTCCAACTCAGGTCCTTAGCCTAGGAAGCAGAATGCTTCCTGTTTTGGCTGTGCCTTCCCACCTGCCCAAAGCCTGCTGGTCTCTGGACAGGAATTTCAGGCTGACTGCTGATGGCCTATCTTCAGCCTACGCCCACTCACAATTCACTTCACAGCTGGTGACCTGATAGATCTCTGTCCAGCCCCACACCAGCTTACCAGGTTGGTGGTCTGATGGACCGCTGTCCAACCTGCTGGCCATGACACTCGAAATCCAGGCCTGCTTTGGCCTGTATGCATGCAAACTAATGGCCGGGAATTCTGTGTAATGATGGTAATGGAGAATTCACTTTATTGCCTGCTGCAACTCACTTTTATAAGCAAAATGATGTCAGCTCCCAGAGCCAATCACAGACTCCCAGTTTCGCACCACTGTATACTGCTGCTCCACCTAGCATCATGTGCCTGGGCCATGTTGCTTGCTCCTTCTTGGGGTGGGGTCAGAGACCCCATGACTCCCACATAGTGCCCTGAGAACTAGCCCCAAATTCAAACTGGATCTTCCCCCATCAGAGGCTTATAGAGTTTCCCCAATCTCTCCCAAAGGAGGAGGTTGCTATGGTTACAGAGCTAGGCAGAGCCAGAAGAGTCATTTGCTGGGAAATCAGCTTGTCCTATCTTTGGAAGAAGGGAGATGTCAGTTGTATGGTACAAAAGATTTGTCCCCTGGGTCTCTGTGCCTTTCAGGGTCTCCCATGGGCCATGCAGAAGGGAGCATCAGGGCAGCTGTGTGGTGGTGTGGCTTCCCTTCCTGTCTTCTCTTAGCTGTATTAGTTACCTTTCTCACTGCTGTGTGTGACCAAACACTTGGAAAAAGCAATTCAAGGGAAGGAAGGGCTTATTTTGGCCCACAGTTTGAGGGGACGTCTCATGGTGGGGAGGCAGGGTGCTGAGCGCAGGAGGAGGCTGCGCAGCAGGAAGCAGAGGGAGGAGCGCTCAACTTACTTTGTCCTTTTCTCCTTTTGATTCAGTTCATGGAAGGGTGTTGCTCACCTGCAGCGGGGGTCTTTCCTTTTCCATGAAACCTCTCTAGAAACATCCTCACAGACACACGCAGAAATGCATCCACTGGCCAGGCGTGGTGGTGCACACCTTTAATCCTAGCACTCTGGAGGCAGAGGCAGGTGGATCTTTATGAGTTCAAGGCCAGCCTGGTCTACATAGTGAGCTCCAGGCCAGCTGGGACTAAAGGGGGACCCTGTCTCAAAAAGGCAACAAAAAAAAAAAAAAAAAGCATCTACTAGGAGACTTGAAGAAGATAATGAAGCCCAGCTATCACATTTACCTTCAGCTCCAGGGCCTGCAAGGTCTGTGCTTTAGGCACGGTAAGTCTGTTCTGGAGAATAGCTGGGGCTCTCAACCTGAGAGGGCTGTGCTTTTTGGGTAGGAAAGGGTCAGATACATGAAAGAGAGCCCTTTAGAGGAAACAACAGGAAGAGAGAGGAATTTGTCTTGGCATCCCAGACATATGCAGAACCATTTTATTCCTAATTCTTTCATCTCCTTTTCAGTTACATGTAAGCCCTGAAATTAAATTTAAAAAAAGTATGTTTGAATCAGTGTATATAAACTACAAAGCTTTCACTTCTTGGTTTTGAATCTCCTGCTGGTCTCCAACGCCTGCTGCCTAGTTAAAAAGTGATAATACAGATACTGACTATGTGGTCTCAGAGGCCAGGGTCTTCACAACATAAATTCCCTGGAGGTGGAGCTAGACCTTGGCACTGCACGCTCAGAAGGTAGATTTTTTTTCTCACTTCTCCCAGATTCAATAGGCTCCAGGGTCTGGGGACTATGCTTCATTAATTAAAAACAAAACAAACAAAACCCAGTAAATACCCAAGCTACCGCACCATTTGATTCCTTTAAAATTAGAAATGGAATTTCAGGGGGGAATGGACTTATGTTAGCTGGTCGCTATGCTTCATTTTTCAGTGGAGGAGTTTTTTTGGGGAAGTCTGCATACTAATGGAAGAAGCTCTAGGAGCAAATGGAACTGGATAATGAGGAATTCTGCGCCCCATTCTTGAGAGATCTGCCGCTAACCTAGGCCAAGCTCCACACTCTTGGTCAGGGCTGGAGGCATGCAGACAACTTCTCCTGTTCCCACCCTTAGCACATTACAATAAGAATCACAATTAAGGGGGTTGGAAAGATGGCACAGTGGTTAGGAGCACTGACTACTCTTGGTGAAGACCCAGGTTCAGTTCCCAGCCCTCACATGGCCATTAACAACCATCCATAACTCTAGTTCCAGGGGATCCAGTGGTCTCTTCTGTCCTTTACGGGCATTGCACAGCATGGGTGCACTTAAATACATGCCAACCGTATACTCATGCACATAACATAAAACTAATAAATAAAATATGAAGAATCACAATTAACCACAGCTTACCCAGCATATTTGGATTTTTCAGAAACCCTCAGGCTATAGACTCACTGGAAGAGTGCCAGAGATAGAAGGAGCATTGGGGTATATTGTGTCCACCCCCCACCTGGCCTATAAGACCCTAAGAGAGATAAAATGATTTGCCAGGGTCACACAGCAAACTTTCTCAAACCCAGGCCACTTGAATACAAGTTTAAGCAATTTAATGTGGTGGAAAAAGACAACATGAGGAACTACTAACTTTTATTAAGCTCTTTCTATATGCCAGGCCCTGTGCTAGAGTCTTTATAATTGGTGCATCATTTATTTCCTATGAAGTAGAGACTATTTTTTTTTTTTTTTTTTTTTTTTTTTTTTTTNGTAGACCAGGCTGGCCTTGAACTCACAAAGATCCGCCTGCCTCTGCCTCCTGAGTGCTAGGATTAAAGGCGTGCGCCACCACACCCGGCGAAGTAGAGACTATTAGTATCCTTGTTTACCAAGTGTATTAGTCAGCTTTCTGTTGCTGTGATAAAGCACCATGACCAAGGAACTTATAAAAGGAAGAGTTTATTTGAGCTTACGAGTGGTGGTTCCAGGGAATTAGAGTCCATTGTGGCGGGAGGCATGGCGGCTGGAGAGGCATGGCGGCTGGAGCAGCAAGCCGAGGGTCACATCTCGCAAAGAGCACAGGAAGCAGAGAGAGCAACTGTAGACCACGAGGCTTGTTAAAACTCACTAAGCCTGCCCCCAACAACGCACTTCCTCTAGCATGGCCACACCCTCCAAGACCTCCAAAAACAGCGCCACCAACTGGAGACAAATGTCTGAATACCTAGAGCCTATGGGGGACACTCATCCAAACCACCACACCAAGGGAGGAAACTGAGTCATGGAGAGATTAAGTAACTTGTCCAAGGTTCCATGGTGAGGAATAGACCCAGGATACTGACTCTGTGGTTTTTTTGTTGATTTTTTTAATTTTTTAAAAAATTTTATTTATTTCTGTATGTGTATCAATGCACTGTCTGCATGCAGGTCTGTGCACCCGTGTCGTGCAATGCCGCGGAGGTCAGAAGAGGGTCTCAGATTCCCCCGGAACTGGAGTTCTCCTGGAATTGGAGCTTCAGACGGTTCTCGGCCGCCATGTGAGCGCTGGGGATCGAACCCGGGTCCTCTGCAAGAGCTGTCGGCGCTCTTAACCGCTAGGCCATCTCTCCAGCCCCAGACTCTGTGTTTTTTTTAAAAAGACTCTTTTGTTTTTAATCATGTGTGTATGTGGCGGGGGCGGTTGTATATGCAAGTGCAGTGACTGCAGAGCTCAGACGAGGGTGTCTGATCCCTTGGAGCTGGAGTTCAGATGCTTGTGAGCTCCCTGAAGTGGGTGCTAGGAACTGAACTCAGGGGTGCTGGAGGACTAGCAGGCAATGCTAACCACTGGATTCTTTTTTTTAATTAATGTTTTTTACTCTTTTTTTAAATTAAAATTTTGTGAATTTTATATACCACATTTTTATTGCATTTGGATTCTCCTCCCCTAGCTACACTCCTTACTATCTGCACCCCCTTACTACCACCACCCAATATCATGTACTTATATATACATATACATAACGCAAAAACAAAGGCCTACAGGTCCAATTTGTGTCCCCACCTGCCCTTTGGTGTGGATTCATGCACTGGAGCCTGCTCAGCCTACTAAAAGTCTCACCCTTGTGCCATCTTTACACTGGTGAGCATTTCTTTCCAGACAAGTTCTTGTAGCTCACAGGTTTTTATTTAATGTATATGAGTGTTTGTCTGAATTTATGTACGTGTCACACATGGGTGCCTGGCACTCATGGGGGCTAGACGAGAGATGGGCTAAGACCAGTGTTGTTGGTTTTAAACATTTATTATTCATTTACTTATATTTGTATGTGTTATGAGTGTTCTGCCTGTATGTGTGTAAGTGCACTTGTGTGTTCAAGGCCCACAGAGGCCACAAGAGGCATTGGATCCCCTGTAACTGGAGTTACAGATGGTTGTAAGCTGCCATGTGGATGCTGGGAACTGATTCTGGCTGCTCTCCTACAAGAGCAGCAAGTGTTCTTAACAGTTGATCCATCTTTCCAGCCCCAAAACTGTATTCTTAAGCAATATGTTCAATTTGATAAATGTATTTGGGGAAAATTATCCTTGTGAATAAAATAAGGTGAATAGTAGTTCTTTGTAGATAGGTGAAAGATTAGAAATGGTGAATGAGCCATTCATTTCTAGTAGGTGCTTAATAAATGGTAGCTTGCTATTAGTAACTGGCACTGCACTGTGTGCAACCATGTATTCTCAACCTTTGCCCAGGCTTGGTAAGTGCCCAGGTCCTGGTTCTGAGTGAAGGGATATAGACTCTAGATCTCTCTTAGACCTCCAGCTCAGAACCTGTAGGGAGGGGAGGCAGGCAGCAGTCCCTTGCCAGGCCCTCCAGGCCCCTGAGGCTTACTAACATTTGAGACACCACACTAGTCTTACTAGTAAGATTTGTAGATCATGTCATCCAGACACTCACAAGCTGTGGCTCAGGTTGGTGCTTCTGAGCTTCAGCTTTCGATGCTGCCCCTCCCCAGGTGGCTGGCTTCCACTGTCTTGTTCTGTCCCTATAGCACATTTTTCTCTCTCTTGTGGAGACCTGCTCACAAATAGACTTGCTTTGGTACCAATTCCTTTTTAGGCTTTTCATCCCCAGGGCTGTGGGCCAGGAAGGTAAACTGAGGCAACAAGCAGACTTTGAGCTCAGGAGATTGTGGCCCATTTCTGCCGGGCTGAGTGCCTTAGTTCTGTGGCTTTCAGCATCTTTTCTTTTTGTCTTTTTGAGACAGGGTCTCCCTGTAGTCCCAGCTGACCTGGAACTTGCTATGTAGACCAGGATGGGCTTGATCTCATAGATATCTGCCTGCCTCTGTCTCCTGAGTGCTCAGCATCTTTTAAATTATTTTTAAGTGCGTGTGTGTGTGTGTGTGTGTGTGTGTGTGTGTGTGTGTGCAGGTACCCATGGAGACCAGAAGGGGGTGTCAGATTCTCTGGAGCTGGAGTTATAGGACGTTGTGAACCATCTGATGTGGGTGCTGGGGATGGAAATCAGGTCCTCTGCAAGAGCAGTATGTGCTCTTAAGTGTTGAGCCATCTCTCTACCATCCTTCAGTATCTTTGTTCCCTCTTTCCCTGTTTCCCATTTATAAAGCAGGTAGATTTGTTCCTTGATATTAGCAGTGGGTTGACTCTAAGTCTCCCCAAATCCATAGATGCTCAAGTCCCACGTATAAAACATCATAGTATTTGCATAAAACCTATACAATCCTTCTGTATGTTATTAATCATCACTAGATTACTTGAATACTTAATGTAAAAGCTATGTAAATAGTTATACTATATTGTTTAAGGAATAATGAAAAGTCTGTTCATGTTCAGTACAGATGCAATTAAAAATACTGTCAGTGAGAAGTCTGTTCCATCCACATACGTGGAGGGCCAAATGTGTGTTAAAGGCCAGCGTTTTAAAAAAATGTTAGTTTTGTATTGGAATAATAGGTAGGAAAACACTTGGACAAGTCTAAATCATTAATATAACCTCCTTTCTTCTCTTGGCAGATATTTTAAGATTCAGAAACACATCATTCTTGGCACCTTCCCTCTCCCTCTTTACAGCAAATTCTTCCTCCTCATCTGGTAGGAATGCTGCCAGATGTGCACCTGGGGTGCTGGCCCTGGACACGTTCGCTGCTGTCTGCCTGTGAGTATGTGCCTGAGATGTCAGCTGGGATAGTGGGCCAGTGCCACTTGATCAGCTCCCTCAACAATTGCATTTAGCTGTTGAGTTTAATTCATTAAACAATGCTTAGCTAATGCTGCCTGTTTGAGGGTTTAGTGATCTGAATTTTGTGTCCCCTAACATTCACTGTTGAAATTTAACTCCCAATAGGATGATATCAGGCGGGGTCTTGAGGAGATAACTGTGTCAGCAGAGAGCCCTTACAGATGAGATTAGGGCCAGGCGTGGTGGTGCACACCTTTAATCCTAGCACCCCGTTGAGTTCAAGGCCAGCCTGGTCCACAGAGTGAGCTCCAGGCCAGCTGAGACTAAAGGGAGACCCTGTCTCAAAAATACCTCAAAAATATTCCCCTCCAAGGAAAAACAAACAAACAAAAAACCCAAATGAGATTAGTGCTCTCCTAAAACATGCCCAGAGAGGTCCCTAACCCCTTCCTTCTACCATGTGAGGTCAGCTAGAAGGAGCAACAACCAGAAGACTGGCATTTATCAGACCCCAAGTCTGTAGAGGCCTTGATTTGGGGGTTTCCAGCTTCTAGTACTATAGAAGTCAAGTTCTATTGTTTATAAGCTACCTAGCCTGTGGCATTTTGTTATAGCAGCCTGTGTAGACTAAGGCACAGTGAGATTGCCATTAAACTAGAAAATGTGAAAGCATTCCAGGGAAGGCTGACAATGTCCAAGCACAGGACTGTTGACAAATGTACCTGTCTCAAGATATTCCCAGGTTACCAAGGATTAATTTCTCTGATTAGAAGCCTGGCCTTTCCTCTAACTAATGCAGCAATATTGCCCTCTACTTTTTTTGTATTTTTTGATAGTTTCTTAGGAGAAATTGGATACAAATAGAATTGCTGGGTCATAACAACCAAATCAGACATTTACAGTGCTCTAGCAGGAATGCATATATCTGATCCATCACCTCCTCACCACTATGAAAAGCCACCTGTATCAGTACAGGACCAATTTGATTGGTGAATACATTGATTTGAACTACATCCTTTTTTAAAAAATTTATTATTTTATTTTATATGTATGAGTGTATTGCCTGCATGGGTGTAAGTGCACTTGTGCATGTCATGCAGTGCCCATGGGAGTCAGAAGAGGGGGTTGGATCTCCTGGAACTGGAGGTAGAGACGATTGTTAGTTGCCAGTGGATGCTGGGAATCGAACCTCAGTCCTCTGCAAGAGCAGTTAGTGCTCTTAACTGCTGAGCCATCTCTCTAGCCCCTGTACAACACCTTTTAAGACAACTGGTGAGGAGGGTTTTATCCTCTCTAAGCCTGTCTGCTACTTTTATTTCTCTCATTAAATTTTTAAAAAATTTTATGTGCTTGAGTGTTTTGCCTGAATGTAAGTGCACTATTTGTGTGCAATGTCTCTGGATGCCAGAAGAGGGCATCAGATCCCCTGGAACTAGAGTTTCAAATGGTCGTTAGCCACCATGTGGGTGCTGGGAACCATATTTGGGCCCTTTGGAAGAGCAGCCGGTGCTTTTAACCCCTGAGCCATCTATCTAGCCCTGTATTTCTCTTTTGTAAATTATTTATTTATATTTTTCATTCTCTTTTCCATGTGTGTCTTGGGTTCTTACTGATTTTTAAAGTTCATTGTATTTATTTTTATTTTTGGTATTTTATTTATTGGTTTTATTTTGTATGAGTTTATTGGATGCATGTATGTAGGTGTATTCATGTCATGCAATGCTTGAGGAAGTCAGAGAGAGTGTTGACTTCCCCTGGAACTGGAGTTACAGCTGGCTGTTAGCCACCACATGGGTGCTGGGGTCCAAACCCGGATCCTCTCCAAAAGCAGCCAGGGCTCTTTAAACACTGAGTCATCTCTCCAGCCCCCTTAAAGTTAATCATATTTAAAAAGTGTATTAATCCTTAGTCATATTGCTACAAATATTTTTCTCAGTGCTTTGGCTTCCTTTTATGATAATTTTCTATGCTGATAGTTGAAATTCATTAATTTTTTAAAGACAGGGTCTCATTACGTAGACCCAGCTGACTTAGAACTAACTTTGTAGACCAGGCTGACCTCAGACTCACAGAGATCGTCCTGCCTCTGCCTCCAGAGTGCTGGGATTAAAGGCCTGCACCACCATATGTAGCTTCTTTAATCTTTTTCTGTTGTCATATTCTCTCATTAGTTTTAATTCTTATTAAATCAATAAATATTTCCTTAAGTAAATGTTTGGTGTTTTGTTTTGGGGTGGGGGGTTGGCTTATTTATTTATTTTTGAGACAAGGTTGGCTACATAGCTCAAGTTGGCTTTGAACCCAGGAATCTCTTGGCCCAGCACCCCGTGTACTGGGATTCAGGAGTGCCTGTGTCCAGCTGGGGTTTTGTTTCTCATGGGGCGGTTTCTCTGCATTTTGGTGTCTCTTGAAAGCCTGGCCATGTGTCTCCTCTCTACAGGTTCATCACCTTGTTAGGCCTCATTCTTCCTGTGGCTGGAACTGTTTACATGGTGGCCAGGGATTGGAGCTGGAAGCTCAGGACATCACCTGCACAGAGAACCCCTCCTACCAGTTGTGAAAGTCTGCCTTTGAGAAACACGGAACGCAAAGAGCCAAGAAGCAGGACTCCACAGACCAGCTGCCAGGTCCATCTCTCCCGACCAGGACCCCTGAACAGAGGACAAAGTAAGCATTTTAAACTAGGACCACCCCAGAGAAGTGACTTAGGTGAGCGCGTGGTTGGAAAATAACTCTTCTAGTTCTGGATTCCAGCAAATGCTCAGCAGCTTGTAAGTATCAGCAGAGGCTGGGCTCCACTACTTACAATTCAGCCTTCGTTTACCATCAGTGTGTTAGGGAAAGGCGAAGGCACTAAAAATGCTGCTTTAATATCTTGGGTGCAGTAATCAGTGTATTTTCCAAGTGTGTGATCAAAGCCTAGGTCAGTACCAAGGTCAGGGGTGCACTATAGTTCATCTCCTAGGAACAAATCCATCATCACAACTATTTTCAATGCTACAGATACACATGTGACTCACAGATGCCTTGCCATCATTAAGGCAAGTAATTTACATATAACCTGAAGCCAGTGCAAAGGAAGCTAATTAATGCATCTGAGCTGGAAATACATAACCCAGCCCACATTATTGGAGGGATGGGCTTCACTGGGACCCACTGCGTTGAGCTTTTGTGAAATCAAGAATATCAGTGTCAAGGGCTTGGGTATAGTGGTGCATCCCTTTAATCTCAGCATTTGGGAGGCAGTGGCAGATCGATCTCTGTGAGTTTGAGTCCAGCCTGGTCTAAATAGTGAGACCTTATCTAAAAAAAAAGTTTTGGGGCTGGAGAGATGGCTCAGCGGTTAAGAGTGCCAACTGCTCTTGCAGAAGACCTGGGTTCTATCTCCAGCACCCACATGGCGGCTAAGAACAGTCTTTAACTCCAGTTCCAGAGGAATCCGACGCCCTCTTCTGACCTCTGTGTGCATTGCATGACACGGGTGCACCAACCTACATGCAGACAGTACACCCATACACATGGCTGGGCGTGGTGGCGCACGCCTTTAATCCTAGCACTTGGGAGGCAGAGGCAGGCGGATCTTTGTGAGTTCAAGGCCAGCCTGGTCTACAGAGTAAGTTCCAGGACAGCTGGAGCTACAAGGAGACCCTGTCTCAAAAAGACCAAAAAAAAATAAAATAAAATAAAATAAAAAATAAATAAATAAAAAATTTTAAAAAGTTAGTTTTATTTCCACCTATCTGTTTGGAAGGGGAAAACAGATAGATAATAGATAGATAGAATAATTTTTAGCAAATTTCTTTGTACTCTAACAAGGTGGTTAAAATAATAAAACTCAAAAGTCTTAGGCAGTGGACCAGGAGAATACGAACATGTTCTGATGTTAGCTTTAGGGAGTGTGTTCGTGAGGAAAGCAGAGCTATGGTTTTTCTCTGATGTTATTTGAATTTTAAACAAAATTGGCTGTAGCAACAAGGGAAACAATAAAACATACTTCTGTAAAGACAAAGATATTTCTAAGAGGAAGCTGAGCAGGCTTCGGTACCAGTTCCTATGAAAAACCAGAAATAGTTTGCCTGCCATGTAGGCATAAATCAGCCCCTGCTGTCCTGCAACATCTACATAAGGCTCTAATCCATGCTGTTGATTATCTTATATCCCCATCACATTCTGAGGATGGTCGTGATAGCTTCACCCAAATCCCACAATCCTTTAGTGGCCTCTCATGATGTGACTGCAGACTTCTCTGTACCTGGCCACCACAGGGACAGTTCCAAGTTTGACCTGGTAGAAAAAGTAGGGCCTTAGTAATTCCCAGTCAAACCTGCTTGGTTGCTAACTTGGTTAGACTGACTTCTTTGAACTTGAACTTCCACATGTGTAAAATAGGTGCACAAAGTGGAATTTGTTGATGGAATTAAACGAGATAATGTGCTCACCTTTGAAATCCATTCTTTTCCTCAGTCTCTGTAGTTGGGCCAGAAAAGGAAGGAAAGGTATGGCTAGAATTTACCAAGACCTCTCAACGGGCTGTCTTGATCTTGCTGAATAAGCAGCAGGCCAGGCTGTGTTCCAGGGGCTTCCAACTGTCAGACTGAAAAGAGTCCACAGGCACCACAAGTCTCCATTAATTTCAGCAGTGCTAGCCTGGGCTGCAGGAGCCTGAGCTTAGTACCGCTCACAGACTTAGAGCACATGTGACCAGATGGTGTTGGTCACTAGCCACTAAGTCTTTAGGTTCCTACCCCTAACAGACTCTGCACTACAGCTAAGGTTTCATGAATTTTATCAGCAATTACTTCTTATCATGATCTCAAAATGGTACTTCTGTGTTCAGTAGCCATAGCAAGTTTTAATGCCATTGGAGATCATATTTAATATTATCAGAGATAAAATAACATCTCTGAACATTTAGAAAAACAAACCAAGGTGAATGGACTGTATGGTCTATTGATTTCTCCTTTCTACTTTGACATTCCCCAGCAAAACAAACTAATATAAGACCACTGTGTCTTCTAGAAGGTTAGTGTTAAATTGGACATTTTGGATTACCTGATACTTTATCATAATAGTGTTAACTATTATGTTTGCTTAGCGTGCTTTCCTGCTGAGTGAACTTGTCTTGCTATTCAGAAGAGAAAAATACAAGGGAGTGGACACTTAAGAAAGAATGGATGAATTAAGTACCTGTGGACTTCAGTCCAGGGGAGTCAGGCCTCAGTCAGGCCTCTTACTCTGGGGTCTGTTACTTAAAGTGGGACCACAGGAAGAATACATAAGAAAACATCACGGGGCTTCAAGGAGGTTTAAAGCTAGGCATGCCTGGTAGTTCTCAATCTCTCACCCTGCAAGGTGAAAGTGTTAGGCCCTGACCCTGAAAGTTCACTTCAGAGCCTGGGAAGGGACAGTTCTAACAAGTTCCCTCATGATGCTGAAGCTACCAGCCCAGGGACCCCCACCTTGAGAACCGCCTCGCCCAGCAGCCACCCCCACATCTCTATGGTTTATAATGCTTTCTGAAAATAAAGCAGGATTCCACGAGGCTGTTTTCCCATAGACTGCCTACTTTCAGAAGATTTTATAAACCACTAATGGTTATAACCATCCAGGAGAAGAATTTAGGTGGAAAAGAAATAATACTAAAGTGCACTGAGCACTTGGTTGCCAAGGTAGGCTCTGGGCCAGATGTTTGGTGCTGTTCTGGAATCTTCACAATGCTGCCAAAAAATTATATCCATTGTAAATGTGAGACAATAAGGCTCAGGAGGTTAAAGAACTTGGCTGAACTTGGGGAGCCTTGCTCCTGTGTTTCTCCAGCCCAGGAACCTGGGGAGGAGCCAGGTGACATCAGCTGCTGGGCACTCCCATGTGGCATTGACTACCAAGCCTGAGGAGCGCATTTTCTCTAAATGAAAGGTGGGTGCCATGCTGTGGCAGGGGTGTCATCACAGGGAAACTCATATGGACCACTAGAACCTCAAAATGCCAGGGAATTAAATCTAAGAAATTGATTTAGATTGCCAGTGCTTGACCATAAGCCAAACTTCATTTGTGAATGTTTTAGCTCTGAAAGGAACGGACTGGTAAGTGTTCACAGTGTTTCAGCTCTGTCCAGGAGAATACAAGTCTCTGAGTTCTGGCCTGGACTTTGGAGAGCCTTGTTTCATAGCTCCAGACACTTGATTGGCTTTTGGGTTAGGTAAGGTTAAGTATTGTGCGTGCGTGCATATATATATATATATATATATATATATATATATACATATATATCTGTGTATATATGTATATATATAAGCTTTGTCTCCAAAAGAATCCAAAGAAAAGACAAAGAGCAACAAAACAGGATATAAGTTATAAGTTAAGTAGGCAAGATTAGCCATTCTTTTTTTTTTTTTTTTTTGGTATTTTCGAGACAGGGTCTCCCTGTAGCCCCAGCTGTCCTGGAACTCACTCTGTAGACCAGGCTGGCCTTGAATTCACAAAGTTCCCCCTGCCTCTGCCTCCCAAGTGCTAGGATTAAAGGCATGTGCCACCACGCCCAGCTAAGATTAGCCATTATTAAACTGACAAATACTGATAATAGCAGTTGTGATCTGGTGAGTGCTTATTATTGGGTGGTCTCTATTCGGAATGATTTATAAGCTTCATCTCCTTTGTTATTCATGACATCCTATGATTACAAGACCTACTTTAACTCTTGGTTGGCAGATGGAGAAATTTGGGAGAAGTTAATTCACTTGCCAGGGGTCACAGTGCTCATCAGTGACGGCCAGACTTAGAGCCAGAAGTATCTGATTCTAAGGAGCAACCTGAGTGGCTCTACCACCTCCCCTGCTTCAATGCCCGTGCTTGACCTGTGCTGAGACAGTAGCAGAAAGTGGGAGTCCAGGACGCTATTTCAAGTGAAATGCCAGCTCTCTGGATCCACTGGTCTTTACTGACTTTGTAAAGCAGGCCTGGAGTAAACGGGTTGGGCTTCCTGGAGCCTCAACTTGGACAACACAGGCTGTACAAGGAATTGTAGGGCACCAACATTAGGTCCAGATGATTAGGGGAAGTCAAGCCTCATAGAGAAGGGAGGCCTGGTATGGATGCCTGGTACAGAGATGGGCCTTGGAGGGACTGTGTGGACTTGGTTGAGCAGTGCAGGGTTGGAGCCAGAGACTCAAGTTCCTGCTGAGGTATCAGTCTGTGTGTTTTGGCTGTTAGAGTGGCTGGTGGATGGGTCTGGCTTTCAGGGGAGAGTAACAGCTCCGCTCTTTCTTAGGGTTTCTAGGGGTTGTGGATCAAGCTCTGGAGTGCTTTTCTTTGCAGAAGAATGTCCCAGTCATCTGCACCACAGAGCTTCCAGGAGGCACCTGCCGGGCACTGAATGGGATCCGAATCCTGAGTCTCCTCTGGATCATCTCCGGACACACTAGCCAGATGACCGCGTGGCTGTCTTTGGGTGTGGGGATCTGACAGGCCTCCACTGTGGGAGGAGTTGGGAGGAGAGCCCCTCCTGTGGGATGATGGTGGGCCACTGGGTGGGAGGTTGGCAGCTGTCCCATGAATAGCAGCTTTCCTTGGGTTCTAGAGACATGCTGAGACCTGCCATAGGATGCGAATCACCATTTCTGGATCATTTCCTATTGCCGCATCTCTCATCAATAACTCAATACAGCACCACAGCAATTGAGGTTCTCTCTCAGCCAGGGACCAAGCACAAGAGTCAGAACAGGAGGGTGGGCTGAGGAAGTAGCAAGGACCTTCCTGGGGGTGTGGACTCTGACTCAGAGTCCTGGAGGGCTGTGGCCACCTTGAAAATAAAGGGTTGTTGGGGCTGGAGAGATAGACTAGCAGTTAAGAGCACTGACTGCTCTTGCAGAGGACCTGGGTTCGATCCCCAGCATCCACATGGCGGCTAAGAACCGTCTGTAACTCCAATTCCAGGAGAACTCCAGTTCCAGGGGAATCTGAGACCCTCTTCTGACCTCTGCGGAATTGCACAACACGGGTGCACAAACCTACATGCAGACAGTACATTCATACACATACAAAAATAAATAAATAAAAAAAAGAAAATAAAGGGTTGTTGGCACCCTGCATAGCAGGGGTTGTGGCTGCCCTTATTCCCACTCTGCTCATTTTATTTATTTATTTATTTATTTATTTATTTATTTATTTATTTATTATTTAAGTTAATTTTTATGTGAATGAGTGTTTTGCCTGTGTGTATGTAAGTGCACCAATTGTGTGTAGTTCCTATGAAGGCCAGAAGAGGGCGTTGGAACCTCTGGAACTAGAGTTATGAATGGTTATTCAATAGTCATTTTATGTGGGTGCTGGGAACTTAACCTAAATCCTCTGCAAGAATAGCCAGTGCTCTTAACCACCAAGGCGTCTCTCCAGCCTCCCATCACCATTCTTACAGCTCTCCCTATGCAACTAGTAGGTGACAGCGTACCTCTTGCTTTTTTTCAAAAGTGAAATCCTATGACCTTCTGCTAAACTAAACCCCCTGATTTTTAATATTTGTTATAGATAATGTGCTTGAATGGAAAGCCAGAGTGCCCCAAAACCCATTGTACCTCTATTCTCGGAGTGGCCCATTCTATCTTGGGGTGGATACCTTTTTCCTGATCAGGTAAAGTTAAATGTAGTTCCTTCTGATAGCTTATGGGATGTATGGGTGTGGGGGAGGCTTGTCATTCTCACTTTAGTGAGAAAAGGCAATTGGCCTGGATTTATTGCTTCTGTCTATTTCTGGATAGCATTGCTGTCACAAGCCACTCTCCTTGGCATCCTCAGCTGATTAAGGGTTAGGATGACTCTGAGAAATGGGCCTTTTACAAAAGTTGCTTTTTCAAATTCAAAAAAGTTTATTTTAAATTTGTGGGTACGAGTGTTCTAAGTGCATGCAATGCCTGTGGAGGCCAGAAGAGGGCATTGGATCCCCTGGAACTGGAGTTACAGATGGTTGTTTGCCACTACATGGGTGCTGGGAACCGAACCTGGGTCTCCTGGAAGAACAGCCAGTGCTCTTAACTATTGAGCCATCTCTCCAGCCCCACAAAAGTTGATTTTTAAAAATGTTTTTATATTATTTTATATATCTATATCTATATATCTATATATCTATCTAGATCTATCTAGATCTATCTATCTATTTATCTATCTATCTATCTATCTATCTATCTATCTAGAGTGGGTGTCACGGTGCACGAGTGGAGGTCAGAGGACAACTTGGACGTGTCAGTTCTCTCTTTCCACCATGTGGGTCCCAGGGATCAAACTCAGGTCATTAGTCCTGACCACAGGCACCTTTACCCACCGAACCCAGTATCAGCCCAAAAGTTTATTGTATTTATCAACAGTATTCATTTTAGTGGTTTCAGGTTCTAGTCTGCACATTGGTGCAGATTCATGCTGAAATCTCCAATTCTCACTATGGTGAAATGTGAAAGAAACAAGAAAGCTGTGTGGCATCTCACAAGGTTATGCTCACTTAAGTTTTTGACCTAAAATTTCTTAATTTCTTTTCTCCCCATCCCTTCAATTCTTTCTTAAATTTTATAAACTCTGAAAACTATTGAATGATAAATGGCACAAAACAGCATTAGACAACAGAGGATGGTCGAGTAGCTCTGAGCAACTAAAACTGGCCAACGTGCAAAGCATCAGACGTTTAGGAACACTAAGAAGGTGGAAGGTTCACCTGTACACCGGAAGGGGGGGGGCGGTAGGCTGAGCTTTTTAGCGATGGTTCTCACTGGAAGGCTGCAGTGGTGCAGACAGGCAGAGGCAGGCAGGTCCCTCCCCCAATGTGTGGAGCCAGCCTTTCTGAGGTGGAATCAGCCACTTGGTTTATCACAAACCTTCCAGGTGATCTTAATGTCCACTAAGGTTTGAGAAGTGCTGTGTAAGTCCAGGTGGGGTGGGGGGAAGAGGTGAGGACTGCAGAGGCAGAAGAAGACAAGCAGATCCTGAGGCTCAGTGAGAGATGACTGAAGACATTTTCTACTTGCTGTGTCCCTATCTGCTTCCATTTTTCACCACCGGCCTGGGCCTGTCTTTTTTTGCCTCTGGTTTTTATTTTATTGCTTTTAGATGGTACCCATATTTTTTTTATTTCAAATTTTCTTTTGAGAACTGGCTGTACAAGTTAGAGGGTAAAAGCCTTGGCTCTACAAGTATGATGATCTGATCCCCACCACCCATGAAAAAAGCCAGGCATAGGGGTGAATACAGGTGGATCCGGAGCTCATTGTCTTGAAACAGTTTGGGTGAAATGGCAAGCCTCAGGTTCAGTGAGAGACTCTTTCCTAAAGGAATAAGATGGAGAGTAATAGAAGGAGACATCTGACATCCCCCTCCAGCCTCCGCAGGTGCACCTGCACACACATGTGCATGCACCACACACATACCACATACAACATAAAACACACAACATGCAACATACACACATGATACACATATAACAGATACCACACACATGTGTTTACTTCTGAGCAATGGAGTATCATCCTC
Source organism: Rhizomys pruinosus (assembly GCA_009823505.1). Lineage (NCBI taxonomy): Eukaryota > Metazoa > Chordata > Mammalia > Rodentia > Spalacidae > Rhizomys > Rhizomys pruinosus. Next base: position 1,132,377 of record VZQC01007422.1, on the reverse strand, counting down.
ACTTTTTTTTTTTTTTTTTTTTTTTTGGTCTTTTCGAGACAGGGTCTCCCTGTAGCCCCAGCTGTCCTGGAACTCACTATGTAGACCAGGCTGGCCTCGAACTCACAAAGATCCACCTGCCTCTGCCTCCCAAGTGCTAGGATTAAAGGCGTGCGCCACCACGCCCGGCTCATCCTCACTTTTACAGATAAAAAAAAATCAGATGTTCAAAATAAAAAATAATTTACCCAAGTCTACATAATATTAAGGTTAGAAACAATTTAAGAATACAAATTGGGGGCTGGAGAGATAGCCTATCGGTTAAGAGCGCCGACCGCTCTTACAGAGGACGCCGGTTTGATCCCCAGCACCCACATGGCGGCTAAGAACCGTCTGAAACTCCAATTCCAGGAGAACTCCAGTTCCAGGGGAATCCGATACCCAATTCTGACCTCCGCGGCGTTGCACGACACGGGTGCACAAACTTGCATGCAGACAGTACATTCATACACATACAGAAATAAATAAAATTAAAAAAAAAAAAAAGAATACAAATTGATGAGCCGGGTGTGGTTGTGCACACCTTTAATCCCAGCACTTGGGAGGCAGAGGCAGGTGGGATCTCAGTGAATTCAAGGCCAGCTTGGTCTACATTGTGAGTTCCAGGACTGCTGGAGCTAGAGGGAGATCCTGTCTCAAAACAACCAAAAAAAAAAAAAAAAAAAAAAAAAAAAAAAAAAAAGAACTCCAAATTGAGTACCCCTGAAAAAATTTAAATCCAAAATCTGCAGCTTTTGAAGTACTAACAAGATAGTACAAGTGAAAAAGTCCATAAATCACAGGGCCCAGATGAAACACAGGTGTGCCAAAAATGTCTAAAATTACCTTCAGGCTGTGCACGTAAGGGGTGTGTGAAACAGTTGAGTTTCTTGTTGAGACTTGGGTCTCATCCCCTAAGTGCCTCGTTACATGTATGCAAACATTCCCACGTTCTGAAACATACTGGATCCAAGCATTTCAGATAATGAGCCTGCTTTCCTGGGCCCCACGTTTAACCACTGTATCATTGTTATTCACACAGAAAAACAGGTTCATCTCTAAGAAGGGATGTGGGCTGGGCATGATAGTAGATGCCTTTAATCTTAGCACTCAGGAGGCAGAAGCAGACAGACCTCTGTGAGAAGGAGGCCAGCATTGTCTACTCAGCGAGTTCTAGGCCATCTGGGGCTACAGGGAGACCTTGTCTCAAATCTCTCCCTTCCCCCCAAAAGCTATGTGTCGATATTTTGGACTCTTTTCCTACCTCTGGGGTTGGCTTTACAGCTCCCTACTGCACGATTTCTCCTCTCCAGTTCGTTTAGGACTCTGGCTCAGCCCCCGTAGCCTGTCCTCTGCCTACAGCCTATTTCCTGCTGCTACCCCCTCCTGAAGGCTGAGCAGTGCGTGCCCACACACAGAGGGAGATCTGAGCTTTGCTTAGCAACGGGGCTGGCAATGGGTAACAACCACTCCGAGAAGAAAGGATGGCCTGGATTTATCCTTTCTTGAAATTAAGAGGAAGCCAGAATCAGAACTGGCTGCCCGACTTCTACCTAACAGCGCTCTCATTTAGATGTCTTTATAAATTTGGCTCCTATTTTAACAAATCTAACTTGCTGCTTTTGAAAGGAAAATCTAAGAGGCAAAGAATAAAGGCATTCACCAACCTACCAGGCTCCCTTCCAAGTGGAGCCCAACACACACAGCCTTGTTGTGCAATAGGAAATATATTTGCTCTTTAGAGAAATCCTCCCAAAGATCACTGGGATGAATGTGGAAAAGCTGAGAGACTCATAAACCTGCTGGCCACCAAGTTATAAGTCAAAACTGAACACTCCAGGTCATGAATTTGTCATCAAGATGTGCTGGTTAAGAATGTTGTAATCGTCCTATAATCTCAGTACTTGGGACGCAGATGCAGGGGAATCAAGAATTCATGACCATCTTTAGCTGTATAAGGAATTAGAAGCTATTGTGGCCTTCATGAGACCATGTCTTAAAGCCAAAAAAACCCAAATAGAATTTGTAATCTTGGGCAACCTACTTAGTAAGCTGAGTCTCACCATCTCTGTTACGAAAATCGGGATGTCCCATCTTTTACCTGATAGGATTCAAATGTTCATACTCAACAAATATTTATTAATAAGTGTTGAGTATGATTAGAGAGCCTCAAGCAATCTCATTAATGAATGCACTTTGACAATCTTGCCATACTGTGGAAATCCTTAATATTATTACTTTAAAAGACAAACAGGGCTGGGGAGATGACTCAGTGGGTAAAAGCACTTGCTATGCAAGCTCGAGGACCTGAGTCCAAATCTCTAGAACCCCTGTAAAAGGCCAGGCATTACTGTGCATGCCCGTAACTGCATCATTGGGGGGCAGAGAAGGCAGATCCCAGGAGCTCGCCGGCCAGCCAGCTAACAAAACCAGAGAGCTTCCAGCTCAGAGAGAGACGCTTCTCAAAGCAATGAGGTGAAAGGGATAGAGGAAGACACTGACATCTATCTACCTTTGGCCTCCACGCCTACACTTGCACACTGCCATAAATGCTGAGAGAGAGAGAGAGAGAGAGAGAGAGAGAGAGAGAGAGAGAGAGAGAGAGAGAGAATTAGAGAGAGCAACATGGCAGCTATTGGCATTGTCAGTCAAATATTCCTGGTTCTCCATCTCCCAGGTGCTTGGCCTATGGGGTTGAATGGGACACATTATTAGTTCTGACCAGCAAATGGTGTCTCGTATCGCCATTATGCAAAGTGCTTTAAACACTTATGCTAAGAGCTTTTATGTGTTATTTTAGGCTAGAGCACTGAACTGTTGGATTGAGACCCTCCAGAGCTCCCTTGTCTGCTGCTCTGGTCATTTGTGAGCTTTTACATAATGGGGTCCATTAGTCCATAGTGAGGATAACACGAAGTCCTGGTCAATAGGCCAGGAGAAAAACAGCCAAAATGAAAAGAGATCAAATTAAGAAAACCAAGAGACTGATGCCCTAAGACTCGGCAGTCTCCTTTAAAACACAATTGTCATTTAGCCTGTCCTGACTGAGACAACCGGATCACTAACTGATGAACTGTATTATTGTGAAGTAACTCCCATTGTTCTTTTCTCTCTCTTAGTGGTTGGTTAAGTGCAAGATCATTTCTAAACATGTACCAGAATGCAGACACAGAAACCACCCCTAAAGTCATTCTCAGCTACCTTTTCAATCGTTTTCTAAGGTAGGTTTATTTTTCAATTTATTACTGCTAGGAAAGAATTGATTATTTTTTCGAGGTTTAACCATCTTTTGAAAGAGTTTTTGAAGAAAAATAAATGGAAAGAAATAGTTTTCTTCCTTAAATGCAGTTGCTTTTGGCTGGCTTGAACAGCTCAACTTCTATGAAGACAAAGGTCATGAAAATTGGCATCTTCCACTGGCAAACATATTCTCAGCTGATGAGAGGCAGAGGCCCCAAGCTGTCCTGTCGATTTCCATGGGAGAATCAATATGGCTGCTCGTTACTAGGCGCTGGAACCTGGGAGTCAGAGTATGACTGGTAATGACAAAAACAAGGCATGACAAGGAAAGGTGCTGGTTGGAGCTCAGGCCCTGGGTATTCTCTTCTGTTAAGGAACATGCAGGTAGTTGAAGTGGAAGGGCTTCCCATAATGTCCCAGACTATAGAACAGTGGTGGCAGAGTGGCAGTGATGTGATGAGACAGCTGGGATTAAGGGGGAAGGAAACTTCAGCTCCCTCTATCCAGCCCTTCCATTCACACACTTCCTTGGTCATGGCTGGGCTGAGCTGGAACCTGTGTTCAGTACTCCTTGCTCCAAGCCCATCCTGCTATACCACAGTGTTGTGAAATAATTAAAACTATCCCATTGCTAGGGGAATAGAGTGGGTAAGAGCAGACACTGGAAACCTGGACGGGAGAACTCAAAGATATGAATTTCCCAGCCCAAGCACCACGGCAGATATACTGTCAAGATAGAGAACTCCAGAAGGGTAGTATTTGGGTCAGAGCAAGAAAGAGAATGAATCCAACTTGAGACAAAACCTTTCTGAAACCTTGAGGTGGTTGGTGCCAACCCACATTCTGAACTTGCCCTTTCAAAAGTCCCCAGGGACAGGATGTCACGACCCTGGTCAATAGGAGGCTCTCATTCACGCAGCCAGGAATCATTTTCCTATTCAGTTCAGATTTATTTATTTTCAAGAGGGCAGGAGCTGGATTGGTGAGGCCTACATATAATCCCGGCATTTAGGAGTGGAGGTGGCAGGGTCAGGAGGTCAAGGCTAGTCATAGTGGGTTTGAGGCCAGCCCGAGCTGCCTGAGAGCCTGTCAAAATAAAAAAAAAGACAGGGCTTGGCATGGTGACATACACCTTTAATCATGGCACTCAGGCAGGAAAGGCAGAGACAGAAGCAGAGGCAGAGGCAGAGGCACAGAGATCTCTGTAAATTTGAGGCTGCCTGGCCAATATAGAGAACTCCAAGCCAGTCAGGGTTACACAGTGAGACTCTGTCTCAAAAAGCCAAAAAGCCAAAAACCCAAAAACAAAAGGACAGAAGATCTGATGGCTTTTACCATTTTACCAGTATCTCATTACAGACCTCTACGTACCAGGCATGGTTCTAAGCACTGAAGATTCAGCATTTAATAACCAAAATATTCTAGAGGCAGGTTCCATCCTATATACAATAAGTAAATATGCAACATTAAATTGCAATATCCAAATGAATGCAGACTCGACTAGTGATCAGAGAGTTACGAAATGAGAATTTAGAGACAAATGGAATGGGTCAATCTCTGGAAAGAGAGCCAGGGAAAGTGGCTTTTGTCTAAGACCTTGAAAAAGAGGGAAGGAATGTTCTAGAAAAAGAAAATGGTATGAATGAAGAGCAGTCCTTTCAGGGGGAGCAGAAGTGCACAAACTCTGAAGACTGACGCATGGTTGGAGAATTTGAAGAACCCAAAGAAGGGATTGAAAGATGGCTGAGCACTGAGGAGACTGGCTGCTCTTGCAGAGGACCTGGGTTTGATTCCAAGTATGCAAAAGGGGGAACAACTGTCTGTAACTCTTGTTCCAGGGAATCTGGCACCCTTGACTGGCCTCAATAGGCACTGCACACATCTGGTGCACTTACATACACATAAGCAAAACACCCATCCACATAAAATAAAATTAAGTAGAATATTTCAAGGGGCTGAAGGATGGCTCAGTGATTAAGAGCAATGACTGCTCTTGCAGAGGACCTGGGTTCAATTCCCAGCACCCACATGGCACCTAACAACCATTGGTAACTCCAGTTCCAGGGGATCTGATGCCCTCTTCTGACCTCTGTGGGCATTGAATGTCATGGTGCACTTACATATATGCAGGCAATACACTCATATGCATAAAATAAAATATTTCTTAAAGTAAATAGAATATTTCAAAAAAGAAAGGTGTTTTTTACAGAGCAACGAGGTATAGAGAGAGCTGTGGGGAGAGCCCAGGGGGTGAAGTCATAGAGGGTGAAGGCAGGAGGCCTGAACCTTTTGAGGGTCCTTGCAGGGGAGGTGTGTGGTCAGATGTGCAATCTGCAAGCATTACTCTGACTATAGGCCAGCCAGTGTTCTGGAAGGGAGTGGAGGGGGAAGTCAGGAGGCAGAGTGGAGCCATAGCTTTATTGAGACAATTCATCCACCTGCCTTCCAGGAGTAAATCACATCAGAGATCATCTAATGGGAATGAAGGATTTGCCCTAGGGTCCATAGAACTGCATGATCATTCCAAGTAGGAGCCACACATGGAAATTTGTATCTTGGGGCTGAAGAGATGCCTCGGTCAGTAACGTGACTGCTGCAGAAGCACAAGGACCTGAGTGTGGACCCAGGACATCCATGTAAGAGTGCATGTCTGTGACCTCAAAGCTGAGAGGGTGGAAGTCAGAGGATCTCTGGGGCTTGCTACCCAGTCAGTCTTACCAACAGTGAGCTCCGGGTTCAGTGAGAGACCCTGTCTCAAGAAGATGGATAGTGATGGAGGAAGACACCCAACATTGATCCCTAGCTGTGGTGTGAGTGTGCATCCACACACATCCACACACACACACACACACACACACACAAATACACAAACAACACATACACAAAATCCTTTTTTTTTTGCTTTATTTGCTTTACTGATGAGAGTTGAGAAATGCATTAACACTCTCTCTGCCCCCTGTTCCACTGTGTTCCGTGAGCCTTAGGGTAGAGGTTCCATTGTAGATGTCTTGCTTTGGTCTGGTCATCTCATAGATGCTTATTCTATGCGTTTCACTAGTTGTAGAACTCTGTAAAAGTCTCCATCTGTTGCAAAAATAAGTCTCTTTGATGAGTACTGAGAGGTTTACTTATCTATAAATGCAAGAATCCATATTTAGCATATAATAGGAAATTACATTTTTCTGGGGATGTAGCAGACACAGGTTTTTCTCTAGGACCTATGACCTCCCCGCCCACGTATATTTGGCTATGTTTACAGTGCCACATAGGAGTTCCCGTCCACTGAGTGGGCTTTAAATCCAACATCCAATTAGATAGCAGTTGATTTCTCCCAAGATAAAAGTGCCACTACTGCACCATCAGAGAGAGTTTGCAGTGTCAGTCAGTGTGGTTATTAGGCTTCAGAGTCGAGTTGGACCATTGATTGATCTTCTCCCTTAGGAGCTTGCGTAGTATCCTCTAAAACTAGAGAGCTAGTCTTCAGAGAGGACACTTCTAGGTCAGTTCTAGTCCCATAGCTCCAAGCTCTGTATCTGAAGTATATCCTGTCTTCAGCAACAGGGTCTCACCTTCAAGTTCTGGGAGGTAATCAAGGGCTGCGGCCATAGACCCCACAGGCTATTTTTGTTAATGTGTCTTACAAATGCTTTTTTGTTGTGTGTTTATTGTTGTCATGTTGCTGTCTGTCATAGATAGGGTCTTATGCAGCACAGTCTGGTCTCAAACTTACTGTATAGGCAAGGATGAGCTTGGACTCCTGACCTCCTGCTTCTACCTCCCATGTGCTGGGATTATAGCATGTGCTCCCATGCTTGGTCTAAGTGTTCTGGTTTTTTTTTTTTATGATACTGAAGATGGAGGTTGCAACCTTGAGCATGCCAGGCAAGCACTCTGCCACTGGGAGCTATACCCTCACTTGTCCTCTAAATTTCTTGCAGAAACTTCCCCTGCATTTATAAGTACCGTTTCTCTCCCTTGAATAGGCTGCACCACACACTACCCTGTTCTGCATGTGGATTTTTCACTTAATATTATAGAATTGGAGCATTCTCTATTGGCAGGATCCACACCACTGATGTTAAAGGTGGTCTGTGAGGCATTATATATGGGGAAATACTGTATGTTTAAGTTGGCCCCACTAATAGACATGGAGGTAGCTTCCAAGATTTTTGCTTTCTTCAATAAGAAGATGACGTGTTTATTTTGTACATTTGGATGGACACATTTAGTTGGGCAGATTTGAATGGGTAGTTTGCATATGTAGATTTGATTGAGCAGGTTTGGATGCACAGGTTTGACTGGGCAGGTTTGGATGGGTATGTTTGCACGGTAAGGTTCAGATGGGCAGGTCTGGATGGACAGGTTTGGATAGGCAGGTTTATGGGGTAAATCCTTACAAGTGGAGTTGGCACTTGTAAGATTTTGGAAGAACTTTCCTATTTATCATCCCACTCACCAGATATGTGTACATCTGCTTCTCACAGCTCCAGGGCACAGGCCAGGATCTTTTATTCTCCTGGAAACCATAACAAAAAAGTAGCACATGTCTTTCTATGGTGCTATAAATATTTCACACTGTTGTCTTATGTACATAATCGGATTCTCAAAGAATCTTAGGAGGCAGGACTCGTCACTTTCTCTGGAGGAGGAAAAAGGAAAAGTAAGATGATTTCATGTGTGTGAATCATTTAGCAAAACCAGAACTCACCTTTCTGGCCCTGCTTCCCAGCCTACCTACCTAAGATGTGCACCCACCCCCAGGGCCCCACCTCACTCCCTACTGTGGTCCACTGATTTGGAGATTTCATTTGTACAGCATTGCATTGAGAGGTGGCCCAACAGCAGAGATACTGGGGCCATGGTATAGTGGTATAGTGGGGTGATGTGATTTCTCCAGATGGAAGCATCTGTCCTAAGCACTAAAAGCAAGGGCTAATTCTCTACCAGGGAGAGAGAGATGGCAGATGATAGGAAGGGAGAGTCCAGGGAGGTGAAAGTCAGGGGGCTACAAGAGCAGCTACAGAGTCTCAAGGTCGGAGGGAAAACACAGGAGGCTCAGGCTCCAGACCCCAAGGAGGCTGGCACCTAAGCAAACACAGATGAGTAATTGTGGGGCAGAGTTGCCTGGACCTCTGTCACAGCACTCAGCAGTTCCAACCCTGCTTCTTGCATGCCTGCTGGTACTCTGAATGAAGGATACTGCCACTGCGGGAAAGAGAATGAGACAGGAGTCCTCACCCGAGGACCAGTGGCTTAGTGCTGGCCCACCACGTCGCTAGGGGTGGGGATGGGCACCTTTAAGTGGAAGGTGTTCCAGATCCTGCCAGGTTCTGTCTGTCGTACTCCACCCAGCTCTGGCCTTTCCCCTACATGTTTGGAAGTGGTGTGTGATCATGTGTTCTGCCCTACTTGAGTTTCTAAATGTATGTATTCATTTTTATTTTTATTTTTTTGTGGCATTGGAGATCTAACCCAGTGCCTTATGTATGCTAGGCACCTGTTCTCCCACTGAGCTACACTGAAGCTCAAAACATCTTTTAAAAGAGGGCTCCTCCTGGGCCTAAGAAGGTTACTCAATGGTTAAAGCACTTGCTGCTCAAGTGTAAGGATCATGGCATCGTTAGCTCTCGCTGTCAACTTGACAAGGCTTCATCATGCTGGTCAAGGACTCAACCAACTGAGCTACATCCTCAGCCTCATACCTTGTGCTATTCATCAGTTTTGCAGCTGCTTTAAATTCTACTTAGAAAGCTGAAAGTGTGAGGCAAAGGAGGAAGAAAGGAAGAAGAGAAAAGAGGGAGGGGTGAGGCTTCTGTCTAGTGAGGCAGGTGGGAAGATCATGACCTGATACTCCGTCTTAGTGATCCTGACTGTCTGAGTACTGTGTGTGAGTCAGCCTGCCTCCTCTGAGCTAACTATAATTTCCTCATCAGTGAAGAGGAGGGAAATGCTACCTAACAGGATTCTCTTGAGTCTTAGGAATTCCTAAAAATCTATTTTAGGAATTGAAGCGGCACATGGTGGGTAGCTCAGCATTGACCTTGTTCCCCTGGTGCACCACGTGGCTGCCCATCAGGGCTGTCCTTGTTTTTAGAGGCTCTTCTCTCCTACCTTCCATGTGCCAACAGAGGTGATTGTGAGAGGCTTGTGGAGTCATCTTTTGTCCCATCTCTCTCTTGTCAGGTTGCAGCTCCTCCACATGTATTCGGTGTGCTTGTTGGTTGGACTTTTCTCTCTTGTTCCCTGGGGACCTGTCTGGGAAGTGCCCGAATTCCACTGGGATAACTGTCGGGAAGCCTGGTGGACAAATCTGCTGCTGCTGAATAACTTTGTGTCTGTTCGCAATGCAGTGAGTCCTTGGTTTTTGCTTTTCCAGGGCAGGTGGGTAAACGCAGAGTGTCTTAGTCTATGGTCTGGCAAACTTTCCGAGGCCAACCCAAGTTCCGTTTCTAAGGGCTGGGAGCATGGGACCCACTTGTGCAGGGGTCCTTGTTGTGAAGCAGAGGAAGAGGCCACAGTAGTACTAGTGAGGGGTGTCTATCTGGGTCCCAAGCTAGTTGTCCCTGTTCTGCTGATGTTCCTGAGCCAGGCCCAGTCACACAGTGGGCAAAGACACTTCCATTCCCGCATCCATTCCTGCACAGGGGAGCCCATGCTGGGGCAAGACATCACATCATCCCCTACCACGGTGGAGTCTAAATCACTTTTAGGCTAGACTCAATAGACCTGCCAAAGAGCTACAAGATCCACATAGGTCTGCATAAGCCCCACACTCTCGTAAGAAACCCAGAGTGAAAGTGAGGTAGCTGTAATGCAGGTATGTCCCCAATTCCTCTATGCCTTGATGGTAGGTTGAAAAGCATGGCAGAGCCCTAACTTGCTCATAGTCACTCATTCACAAGACAGTCAAAACCCAGCAGTTTTGACAGAGAGTTTGTCCCAGTTAACTGCCTGCAGGTAACAAGTCTGGCTGTGACAAGGTCCCAGAGGACAGACCCAGCTATTTTCCTAGATGCAGACTAGTCTGGCTCATTTATGGGAATTAGTGGCAAGAACAGGAGTCAGTTACTTCTTTGGTTGGGGCCACCTTGGGTCTTTGTAAGCAGAGGACCCAGCACCACTAGCCTGACCACTCACACTTTCCCCATGACAAAGTGTTTCCTTTACTGTGGACAAGGCTTCTCTCTCTGCTGAGGAAGTCCGGGCTGTCTTGGGCTCTGGGACCCAAAGACAGGAGAATTGAGAGTCTCCTCACCTGGGAGAAAACTTGTCAGCAATGGCTTCATTTTACACAAGCACAAAGAGGTGGAGAGGACCACGTGGCTTTGTCCAGACCATCCCATGTTGGTTCTACTGGGAATGCTGGGAACTCTGGGTCTCAGCTAACTGCTACTTCCAAAGGAACATAATTTCTCCACCTGGAGTTGGGAGTGGGGAACAGGCAAGGGAAGGAACCATGTTGGTCCCCCCGAGTTCCAACCATACCATAAGGACAAGCACCTCCTGCATTCCTGAATCCTGATGCCTTTCCGTTCCCATGGCTGTCCTAGGGGACTGGCTATATTGGTTTTTACAAACAAGAAAGAAATGTGTCTGAATCTCCATGAGACCTGTAATCCAGGCTGGGTCCAAAAATGGACGAGAGGAGGGATGGGGAATATCTAGCTCCAATATCCTCTTCCCACGGAAGTGGCCCCCACTTGCCTGCTCAGCTCTTTCTCCCAGGCCAGACAGCCCAAACATCTGCAACAGCTCTGGCACCTACGGGGAGGAAGTCACATTTGCTTCTCTGTTTTTCAGTGCAATGGCTGGACTTGGTACCTTGCCAACGACTTCCAGTTCCATCTCATGACACCGCTGATCATCTTCATCTATGGAAAGTGGGTCTAATTGAGACAAGTTCCTCTGCATGGGTCCTTTGCCCTGAAACTCTCAGAAAGGGCTGTAGCTCTGTAGAGAGCAGCTTTTTTAAAATTTAGGAAATGAACTTTTCGGAAAAGGAGGCTCCCCAGCCTCTGCTGTCCCTCCACATCCTCTTCCAATCGCCATCTTCTGACCGTCACTGTGCTTTTCCAGATTTATGGTCAGCGTGTGTGTAATATCCAGTGCTCAGCATTTTCCATCCCAGCTGCTCGCATAAGCATACGCACATATTGACATAACCTGCATGCCTGTCAGCTTCAGGATTTATAGACCATTTTTATGGTTGGGTATCTAGATGGTACCCAGTTTTTCACAATTATAAATGGCATGGTGATGACTGTCTTAGAGCACACTACTTTTTCTCATAGGTATTTCCTTGGGGCCACATTTCTAAGTAGAATTACTAGGTCAAAGGGTACCAGTGATTTTGTGGCGCTTGTTACATACTGTGAAATTGCTCCTTGGATGGAGGGAAGTAATTTACAGTCCCCTTAGCAATGTATCAATGTCCCTATTCCCCACAGCCCATATTTATCACCTTAATTTTTGTTAGTTTTAGAAACACTTTATAGCCTCAATAATTCATGGGTAGATTCATAGTGTACCATATTTTAAGGGATTTATTATTCTTTCTTGTTAAAGTACGTGTTCAATTTAGGAAACGCTGGAAGCCATGAGGGAGGTTTAGAAGCAGGGGGTCTACTCACCCCAGTCCCTCACAGGGAAGTAGAGTCACCAGTAACACTTTGCTGACATCCTTCTCATATTTTCTGCCCAGTTTTTCAAACATGAAAACATGCTGTGTATAAACTTTAATATCTTAAAAAAATCATTTTGTGATATCCACATTTCAGTATTTTATTTCATTAATTGCAAGCATAATTGTAATGTCTGCCTAACATTCAATTTCCCGAATGAACTATAATTTCCTTATACCTTCTCCCATTATTAGATACTTGGATTACTTCCAATTTTATAATTTCCTAAATAATGGCCTGAGGAGTATTTTTTTTCATGGCAACCATTTGTTTCCAGCTTGAGTGTTTTTTCAGAATGCATAGCCTTGAGAAGAATTACAGGGTCATGGGGCTGAATGTCTTCATGGCTCTTGTATGGTTATAGTAAATTACCTTTTCAAAATGGAGACGCCCGTGTTTAACATTTCTTTTTTTTTTTTTATTAATTTTATTTATTTCTGTATGTGTATGAATGTACTGTCTGCATGCAAGTCTGTGCACCCGTGTCGTGCAACGCCGCGGAGTTCAGAAGAGGGTCTCGGATTCCCCTGGAACTGGAGTTCTTCTGGAATTGGAGCTTCAGACGGTTCTCAGCCGCCATGTGGGTGCTGGGGATCGAACCCGGGTCCTCTGTAAGAGCGGTCGGCGCTCTTAACCGCTAGGCCATCTCTCCAGCCCCCGTGTTTAACATTTCTATGCCACTGCAGGTCTTCTTGGTCCCAGAGCTTACAGTTCTGATCAGGCACAACCAGCCAGTGCCTCGCTCCCAGCCTGTCTGCTCAGACCTCTTTCTTGGCGGCAGAATGGCTGAGAATAATACCCGAGGCTCTCTCATACATTTCAAAGTGTACGGGAATTGCTAATTGGCCACCCTTCACCCGTGGGGAATAGAAAATACTGGGGAATGTTTTTCCCTTCATCTCCTTAGACAGTTCTGAAGTATATTTCAGAACGTTCTACAGAACATTCTAGAAGAACCGGGTGCTGGCCGCTTTGTTAACACATCTGGTATCGGCTCTCTCTGCCTTCCTACTCCTCTTCCCTACTCATACACGAGTCACCCGCACCCACACACTTGGCTTCCATGCTGGCAAGAAGCACTAGGATCCCCTTCCTGATCTGGCCTCCCTCCTTTGGCCTTTGAGTGTGTGGCTGTGTCAAATCTGTGACCATCCTGCTTTGAACAACTCACCCTCCTAACCCAACCACTACTTAGCAGCGGTAGAGCGTCCAGTACTTTCCCAAGCGTGGGGCTCCTTTTGAGGCCCAGCGCAAGCTTCTGGGTGGGACAGACAAGGGCGTTATTACTATCCACGTCTCACCGCCCTGGCCACGGACGCACAGCTGTCGGTGTGGCCCAGCTCCTGTACTCCACTAGAGTCTCTACCTCTCTCAGGGCCACCGGGCTCCTGAGACCATAAATTCTGGGGCGAGAGAAACAGAAAGGTGATCTTTCCCTTTCCCGTGTCCTCTCTTCTTTGCAGAAATAAACATGTCCTTGTCCTCCTTGGGGTCTTGCTGTTCCTGGCGTCTTTCACGGTCACTGCTCTGCTCACGATGGCTCATAAACTTCCAGTGGCGTTTCTGTCAACAGCCAGGTAAAGTGGTCCCAACTTGGCCCTGTCTGTCTCTTACCTGTCCTTGCCAGGGCCAGGATGTCCCAAGGAAGGCTGCTGAATGGCCAGGCTGTTTGTCCGCTGCCCACCAATGTGTGGGAAAACTGGGTAGCACATCTTTGGTTTGGATGAAAGTTCCAAATTTCTGAACCTTTCAACTGGGCCTGGGAGGAGGCTAGAATTGACTCTGTGCAATGAAATGATTCTCAGAGGACAGGAGCGCCCCCGTGTGGCTGAAACGGGTCTCTATAATGGGAGACCTCTCGCTGGATGGAGAGACTGAAATTTAAGGAAGTTGGAGTTATTCCTTCAAGGTCACACAGCTAGGGCGTGGCATAGGTGTGATTTGAACCTAGAACCTAACCCTTAATGCTATTTTGCCTCCCCAGTGTGCTCCATATGACGATTGTGCCTTATAACTCAGTGTTTTAAACAGGTAGGATTACTTGTTAGGCTCTTCTCAATCCAGCAGTTAGTGCAACACACAAGTAAAAAATCAGCATACGCTTGCTAGTCATCTGCTCAGATTCCTCCAGTGTCCATCTGGCTTCCTCTTCCAGTTTGCTGACTTCAGGTGAGCCACACTGGCCTCACAGGAACATGCCCAGCACATCCCACTTCAGGGCCTGTACCCTTGCAAGAATGGTTTCCCATTAGTACCTAAGACCCTGTCGGGGCTGTGCACTTCTTTCAGATGTTGGCATAAATGTTACGTCTCTAGAGTGGTCTTTGGTAACCTCCCCACATAAGACATCCCAGAAGGACTTGGAAGATAGTTCACTCAGTAAAGTGCTTGCCTTATAAGCATGAAGACCTGAGTTTGAGTCCCAGAACACACATGAAAAAAAAAAAAAAAAAGCTGGCATGTACTTGTAAGCCCAGCACTGGGAGGCAGAGAGCTGCAGATCCCTGGGTCTTGCTGGCCAGCCAGCCTAGCCTATTTGGTGAGTTTCAGGCCTGTCTCAAAACATGAAAACAAAACACAAATGAACAAAAGGTAGGGAGGAGATTGGAGAGGTATCAGTGGTTAACAGTGCTAACCCCTCTGGAGGACTCAGGGTTGGTTGCCAGCATCCCTATAGTGGTTCACAAACACCTGTAACTCCTGTTATGGGGGATCCAGTGCCCTCTCCTGGCCTCCATAGGCTCTTGCACTCATGTAATGCACATAAACTCATATAGGTAAGCCCATATACACATAAAATAAATAAGTAAATACATCTTAACAACAAGAAGATGGAGCTGGCAAGATGGTTCAGAAGGTAAAGGTGCTTGCTGCCAAGCCTGGTGACCTGAGGTTGATCCCTGGGAACCACGTGGTAGAATGAGAGAGAACCACCTCCTGCAGTTGTCCTGTGAGCTTCATGTGTGTGCCATGGCATAATTACCCCTCACACAAAAAAATAAACAGATGAAGTAATTAAAAATAAGATGGCCAGCACCTGAGGAATGATACCTAAATTTGTCCTCTGGGCTCCACATGCAAGTGAATACATGAATACACACAGCCAAGTATTGTACATAAGCAGTCTATTTGTATTTTTGACTGGCCCCATGGTTATTATAGGTGCACGTTAGAGTCCTTTGGGGAATGTATTTTGTTTTAAGACAGTATTTCACTATGTAGCCCAGGCTGGCATCAGATGTACTGAGTAACTCAGGCTGGCCTTGAACTTACAATCCTGCTTCAGTCTCCCAAATGCTGGGGTTAGAAGCGTGTGTTACCATTGTAGCTGTAGGAAGATTTTAGGTCTGACAGAGGTGTCCAGTTCCACATTGGATCAATTGAATTAGAGTCTCTTCTGGGGCTGGGGCCCTAGGCTAGAGCTCCTAGACAAGCACTGAAGAGCAACTTCCTTCCTCTGATTGTCTCTCACTGGGGAGGAAGGGGATTCAGAGCTGAATCTATCTTCCGGCTTTCGTGGGAAACTGGTAAATATACAACAGAGGCTTTCAATCTAGGCAGAGAATGCCGGGGAGTTTTGATGATCCGCATCCTTAAGTCCCATGTTCAGAAATCCAAATTCAGCGGCCCTGGAATCTCCTGTGATAGACAATATAGGCAGTACTTCTCAAACTTAAGGAGCCCCAAGATCAGCTGGGGGTGTGTGTTGTTATGCATGTGGCTGAGTTCATTGCCAACTTCCTCCTCTTCAGTAGTTCCTGGGGGAGGCATGAGTTTGGCTTCCTAACAAATTCTCGGGTGCTGCTGCTGTTGGTGTCAGGGGCCATATCTTGGAGATCACGGTACGTAACAGTAATGCTTGGTGTGTTTCCAAAGGTCTGGCCTGGACCTCTCAGGACTTCTATTCTCTCTCAGGACAGTCTCTTCTGGGCACCATATTCCTAGGGGTAGCCTAATGGATTAGCCACTGGGAATGACTATTTAAAGCAAATGAAGTCATATTTCCTTGGGATTTGGAGTATGGAGCCCAAGAGAATTTGGAATTTAGACATGGCAGCTGTGACCCAAGGCCCCAGGAAGTCACTGAGAAATAAACAAATGTGATGTGCATGCAGCTGTGGATTGGAGGACACCCCAGTGAGCACTCCCTTGCCCTTGCCCAGGTCAAACCAAGATTTTGACTTTCTTTCTTTCCTTCCTTCCTTCTTTCTTTCTTTCTTTCTTTCTTTCTTTCTTTCTTTCTTTCTTTCTTTCTTTCTCTCTCTCTCTCTCTCTCTCTCTCTCTCTCTCTCTCTCTCTCTCTCTCTTTCTTTTTTAGTGAAAACGAGACTGTGCTGTATTTCGTAGAATACTACACCAAGCCCTATTGCCGATGTGGACCATTCCTTGTAGGCCTCTTTTTGAGCATTTTCATGCATCAAAACCACTCAGCAAACATTCTCAAAACCAAGGTATGTTTTCCGCATGCCTCTCTGTAAAGGCATGGGTCTGCTGGGCTTGCCGTGGCCTCTCTGGGCTGGTTCCTCCAAGACAAGGACAGGAGAACCAGGGTCCTTGGTTCCTTATTGCGCTGTAGTGTATCATGATGTCTTTCCGTCCTGAAGGATGAGACAGACTTATCTTCTTTCTAGAGTCCACTTATCCTTACTGAGGACTAAGAATCCGATTGTACTACTGAGGCACAGGTCTTACCCTCAAGGCCTCTGGCAGGCTGACCTTTGCTGGTTTTGATTTTATGTGAACCTCATAGACATTTTAGAAAAGAGGCCCAGTCCTTGGAAAAGTTGTGTTGCTCGTGGCAACATCAAGAGATAAGATTTTTTTCTAGACCGGAGAGATGGCTCAGCAGTAAAGAGCACTGGCTGCTTTTTCAAAGGACCCAGGTTTAGTTCACAGCACCCACATGGCGGCTTCCAACTGTCTGTAGTTCCAGAGGATCTAGTGCCCTCTTCAGGCCTCTGTTGGCATTGCATGACATGGTTGCTCTTAAATACAGGCAGGCAAAACAGTCATACGTTAAAAAAAAGAGAGAGATAGGATTTCTGTGTGGGGGGGCATATGTAGTAATCCCAGCGCTTAGGAGGCTGAGAAAGATTGCTAGCTCCAGCCCAGCCTAGTTATATTGTGAAACACAGTCTCAAAAAAAAAAAAAATCAGCCAGGACAAATGAATACATGGAATGTGTGTCTTTTACAAGTTAGAGTTTTGGTGTTCTCTTGGAAATGCACTGACACAGTCCAGGTTATATCAGGACCCAGGGAGAAAAGAGGCGTGAACAAAGGGGAAATGGTAAGATGAGGAAGCACTGGCAGCCACTTCAAGGGCTGGTGTCAGTGCCAGAGAGCATGGAGCTCGGGACACAAAACAGACCGAGCTGTAAAAACAATGCAGAATGCTGGGCAGACCAAACCTTTAGAAGCTGGAAAAATAGGAACTTTCAGTCCAGCTGCAGGAAGCTGGGCGGGCACCATGTGCTGGGATAAGACAAGGAGGATCCTGGCCAAGCAGCCATACAGTCAAGGAGAGAAGGAGAACACATATGCAGATGTATTTTGCAAGGCTGCAGGATTATTGACGTCAAAGAATTGGCAAAGGATGAGGGGCTTGGACTTAGTCCAGGCTGAGAGTGTGGATCCCCCAAAGTTGACTTTCCTTCCCTGCAGTCAAAACTGGGGCAGGAATTTGTGCTCTGAGTGGATCTCGGAAACAAGATGATAGACTTCTTCTTACTTCAGCACAGATGTCATTCATCATGGTGACTTAATAACCAGAGAGGAGAAGGCATTAGAAGATTGATCCAGGTCTAACAAGGCCAAGAGGAGTGGCAGAAGATCCATGATCCTAAGCGGATCCAGATAATAGGATTTAATTCATGTCTGTTTGAGCTGAAAGTGGCTCTGGTCTTCCATTTTCCAAGGCTCCCTCTTCTATCCCGTCGAGGTGTCCCCTTTGGGTAAGAGACCGAGGGGCTGGAGAGATGGCTCAGTGGTTAAGAGCACCTACTGCTCTTGCAGAGGACTGGGTTTGATCCCCAGCACCCACATGGCGGCTAAGAGCCAACCGTAACTACAGTTCCAGGGGAATCCGACGCCCTCTTCTGACCTCTGCGGCATTGCACGACGTGGATGCACCAACCTACGTGCAGATAGTACCCTCATACACATAAAAATTAAAAAAATAAATTAATTAAAAAAATAAAATTACTCTTAGTCATTAAAAAAAAGGAAAGGACAATGTCTTTTTCTTTTAGCATTCATTTTGAACTGATTGTACATTTGTGTGAAATTGCAAAAATCCATGAGAGGTCCTGTGTACCCTTCAGCTAGGCTGTGCCACAGGGACCGTGCCAGGAAACCATGGTACATTATCACCCCAGGAACTGACATTGCCACAATCCGTAGATCTTAGATTCCTGGTTCTCCTGCACTTGTTTGTATGTGTGTATAGTTCTGGGATTGCTGTTTCAAGTGGAGATTTGTACCCAACTGAATCAAGGACTAGGGCTCTCTGTCATCACAAAGCCTTTCATCCCCCACCTCCAATCTCCCTCCTTCCCTTCCTCTTCCTCCCTTTTTTTTCTGACTAGACCTGAGTTTATTAAAAACTAAATGAGTAACAGCAGCAGAGGCCTATTAAAGAATCAGAAGGGGAGCTGGGCGTGGTGGCGCATGCCTTTAACCCCAGCACTCGGGAGGCAGAGGCAGGCAGATCTCTGTGAGTTCAAGGCCAACCTGGTCTATATAACGAGTTCCAGGTGAGCTGGGGCTGCAGAGAGACCCTGTCTCAAAAAGACTTAAAAAAATTCAAGGACAGCCCATGTTGCATAGAAAGTTTGAAGTTTGAGACCAGCCTGGGCTTTGTGAGACCCTGTGTCAAATAGATAAAAAAAAAAAAAATCAGAAGGGGATCGGAAGGAGGGGAGACGGGAATATGTGGATGACAAGGAGATAAAATCAAAACATATTATATCTCTATCTGAAAGTATCAAGGACATAAAAATGGCTGAATGTGCAAATTCAATATGTCACTCAATAGATTCTTATTTTGTACAGGTACCTTTTTGTTTTTTGAAATAGGACACTTTATATATCCCAGGCTGGCCTTGAACTTGTGGTCCTCCTGCCTCAGCCTTCTGAGCACAGGGATTATAGGCATGCACCACCACACCCAACTCATTTCATCTCTTTAGAGTACACGTACCCTCTGCTCCCCGGTGTCCCTAACCCTGGTGACCACTAAGTCAGATCTTTTATTTTATTCAAATCTCTGTGGTGACTGAAGTTTTCACCCAGAGATCTGAAGTGATAGAATGACACCACTCAAATGAGCATGTGTAAAAAGATGCAGTGATCCACGGGCTGTGAACTGATCTTTTTTTCCCCTCAGGTGCAGGCCCTGATAGGCTGGGCATGCTCTCTACTGACCCTGTTTGTGGTTGTTGCTCTGGCATACACAGTAGACCACAGGACCTCCTCTGCTCTCTCCTCTGTGGCTGCTGCCGTCTACCAGGCCCTCCACCGAACCCTGTGGGCAGCAGCTCTGGGCTGGGTCATCTTTGCCTGCCAGGAAGGCTACGGAGGTAGGATGGGCTGCTGGCCCTGCTCTGGGGCTCACACCCTGTTCCTGAGGGTGACAAAGTTAAAACACAAGATGTATACCCCTTGGGGTGGTGGCGATGAATATCTGATAGCAATCAGAAATATCAGTTTGCCTATATCCGTGGGAAAACAACCACTGTATTTTGTTTTCTATTTTTATTCTTTAAAAAATTTTTTAAATTTATTTATTATGTGCATGAATGTACTGTCTGCATGTAGGGTTGTGCACCTGTGTCGTGCAATGCCTCGGAGGTCATAAGAGGGTGTCGGATTCCCCTGGAACTGGAGTTAAAGACAGTTGTCAGCCACCATGTGGGTGCTGGGGATTGAAACTGGGTCCTCTGCAAGAGCAATAGGCACTCTTAACTGCTAGGCTATCTCTCCAGCCCCATCTATTTTTATTCTTTATTTTTTTTGGTCTTTTTGATACAGGGTCTCCCTGTAGCCCCAGCTGTCCTGCAACTCACTCTGTAGACCAGGCTTGCCTTGAACTCACAAAGATCCACTTGCCTCTGCCTCCCAAGTGCTAGGATTAAAGGCGTGCGCCACCACACCCAGCTTCCTATTTTTATTCTTAAAAAATATTTTACTTTTATTTTATGTGTATAACTGTATTGCCTGCATGTATGTAAGTGCACTTGGTTGTGCACTGCCTGGGGAGGTCAGAAGAAGGCATCTGATCTTCTGGAACTAGAGTTACAGATGGTTGTTAGCCACTGAGTGGGAGCCGGGAACTGAACCTGGGTCCTCTGCAAGAGTAGCCAGGGCTCTTAACTGCTAAGCCATCTCTCCAGCCTCCATTTTCTACTTTCATGTTGGTTTATAGAATAGTAGATTCTGAAAGATAAGATTGAGGCCTCTTTAGTGAACTTAGCTTAGATGCTAGCTGAAGACTCAATAGAATAGTGAGAAAATGTAGTGATATACTGACAGGTATGAGGCTTCTGGTCACACCCACTGCAGCCCTCGGTTTCCCCCACTGAGGGGAGGAGGCTAAAGAGTCACCAAGACTCCCTTTCATAACCACAGAGACTATTTCTGTGCTGTTGGCTTTTGATGGACAGGGAGCAAGCAGACGAAGCATGTGAATGGAGAGAAAGGAAGGACATTCTCCTCCTTCTACTGTTGACACGAGGTGGAAATGATGCTAAGGGGTGCCACCAAAATGGCAGGCAGGCAGGCAGCATTCAGAAAAGCTTCAGTGCCAAACTTCTCTGAATCCAGAAAGCTACAAACAGAGCTGGGACAGAGGGGACAGAGGGAGCAGGACATCTGTGCACTCTAGGGACATTGTCAGTTGAGTTCAGACTTAGCCTGTGGACCCAAACTGGTCAGCCTCAGCCACGGGGACAAGAAACACATAGCTTAAAGAGCAAATGGATGACACTAACCACTCCTGCTGCTTGAGCACCCATGTCCCAGGCTCCAAAGGGATCCCAGGTACTACTGACCAGGTGGTAGGAAGCAGATGGATAGTTAGTGCTATTTCTCAATGAGAACCATCATATCTGAAATAAAAGCAACATAGTGAAGGTCACATTGATGATAAGAGGTTGGTTGAACTAGAAAACCACCCAGGACCTAGGGTGAAGTCAAAGGACTCTGTTCTTTAGGTCTGAATGATAGGCCCTCTCAGCTGGAGATTTAAACTGGTCTTGAAAACTTGAGTTTTTAAACCTAATGATAAAAGATTTGTTCTTTAATATTCTAACTTTAAAAGCATTTCTTCAGGCTGGGTGTAGTGGTGCATGTCTGTAATTCCAGCATTTGGGAGGCTGAGGCAGGAGTTCAAGATCAGTTCAGGATACTAGTGAGACCCTGACTCAAAAAAAAAAAAAAAAAAAAAAAGAATCAAAACAACCTCAAGTAAAAACACAACCAAAAAACCCTTACAGGTACCCATCATCCTCAAACCTGAATTTGGATGATCCACTCTAAAAGAATAAGAATTCTTTTAGATCTTTAGTGCTATCATTTTTTTTTTTTTTGGTCTTTTTGAGTCAGGGTCCCCCNAAAAAAAAAAAAAAAAAAAAAAAGAATCAAAACAACCTCAAGTAAAAACACAACCAAAAAACCCTTACAGGTACCCATCCAAAATATATCATGGATTCTGTTACAACATAATAAATGTATTCTTTTTAAAAAGAATTATAAAATAATTTTTTTTTTTTTGTTTGGTCTTTTTGAGTCAGGGTCCCCCAGTAGCCCCAGCTGTCATGGAACTCACTATATAGACCAAGCTGGCAGAGATCTGCCTGCCTCTGCCTCCTGAGTGCTGGGATAGTGCTGTCTTATTTATTTCAAAACAAATATGAGGGGCTGGAGAGATAGCACAGCAGTTAGGGGCATTGACTATTCTTGCAGAGGACCCTGGGTTCAACTCCCAGCACCCATATGGCGGCTAACAACCATCCCTAACTCTAGTTCCAGGAGATCCAACTCCCTCTTCTGGCATCTGAATGGATTGTATAACATAGATGCACTTATACACATGTAGGCAATATATTCATACACATAAAATAAAAATATTTAAAAATGAACCTAGATACATTTTTTTGTGTATTTATAGCACATTCATTTGTAAAAAAAAATAGAAAGTAGCTACAAAACTATAAAATCAGTAAAACCTGCATTGACAATGTCATAGTCTGGTGGACAGGATCATAGCTTGTCATGTGCAGCCATTGTTGGCTCTAGGGCACCTTTCTGTGTGCTTTGTCTGCCTCAGGGAGCGTGACTTCACTTTCCTCTAACTAGTTTGTTCTGTTCCACAGGAACATCTTGCTTTACCTTATTTGGAATTCACTTCAGACAAGTGCATTTTTTTTGTCTTCAAGTCCGTAATTGTGTTTATGTATTTGTTTGTCTAGGTAAAGTTCTAGATGTTTGGAATCCAGCAATATATAAAGAAAAAAAAAAGCCTCCCTTGTAGGACATTACAATGGGGTAGTGGCAGGGGGAAGCCAGGAGACCCCAGGAAGCAGAATAAGAATCTTTATTGCCCACACGTATGTAAGTGCATCTATGTTATGCAATCCCTTCAGATGCCAGAAGAAGGTCAGATCTCCTGGAACCGGAGTTAGGGATGGTTGTAAAGGTGTCAGATCACACCAGCCCAGAGACGGGCTTGCAACTTTGTGACTGGGTACCTCTTTCCACCAGGTCTGGTGAACTGGGTGCTTTCCTGTGATGTCTGGAGTTTTCCAGCTAACGTCAGTTACGCTTGCTACCTGGTGCATCCCATTGTGATCATCCTCTACAACGGACTGCAGGAGACCCTCATTCACTACACCGACACCAACATGGTGAGCAAGCGGCTGGCCCTTGGTCCTATCACAGCACCACCATTCACTCCCTTTGAGCAGCAAAGCAAACGCTTCGACAGATACCTGTTTTCTTTTGCTCCTTTCTTTTTTTTAAATTTTATTTATTTTTGTATGTGTATGAATGTACTGTCTGCATGCAAGTCTGTGCACCCGTGTCGTGCAGTGCCGCGGAGGTCAGAAGAGGGTGTTGGATTCTCCTGGAACTGGAGTTCTCCTGGAATTGGAGTTACAGACGGTTCTCAGCCGCCATGTGGGTGTTGGGGATCGAACCCGGGTCCTCTGCAAGAGCTGTCGGTGCTCTTAACCGCTAGGTCATCTCTCCAGCCCCCTCTATTGCTCCTTTCTAGAACTGAGCTGTTCTCTGTTTTATTTGAAGGAGAAAGGGAATATTTCATTCTAGAATCGCCTCTTTTCAACATGCAATATTTGCGACTTTATCCTGCTGCGTTGTTTCATAGAGTCAGGGCAGCACACTCTACGATGAGAACATGGAAGCGTCATGGAGTAAGCTGTCCACTGTGTCCTCTTTCTCCACAGCTCTACCTTTTCTCTGGACACTGTGTGCTGACCTTTTTCTGTGGGCTTGTCCTGACGCTGTTCATCGAGCGGCCGTGGCAGGAGCTGAAGCAGGGCCTTTGGAGACCAGTGCCTGCTGTGGAGACCGGACCAGTGCCCGCTGGGCCCTGAGCACACCAACTGAAGGCCAAGATGGCCACTCCATCCTCTGGTGGTCAGGCAGAGGCAAGGCCACCTTTGGCATGCGATGACTGCTTGTGGTCCTCAGAACGGGTGTGAAGCCAAGTTTTGGACATTTAATACATAAGAATTCCTGGTGTTTGTTACCTATTGACTCATTTGAGCAAAACCAAATTCATTCTCTCTCTCTCTCTCTCTTTCTCTCTCTCTCTCTCTCTCTCTCTCTCTCTCTCTCTCTCTCTCTCTCTCTCTCTCTCTCTCTCTCTCTCTCTCTCTCTCTCTCTCTCTCTCCTCTTGGCTTGGATTTGATCATAGTGTTAAAGTGTTAAAATGGAGGTCACCCCTGCAGGCTCCCAGTGCGTACAAAGCCATGCAGCCCTCCTCCCACACCACTGCGGCTTTGCTTGATCTGCAAACAGAAGCAAAATGGAACTTGAATTATTTCTTATAAATTCTCATATGAAAGAAAAACAGCACTTAAGCTCAACCCAAAGAAGAAGCCAACACGCTTACACAACTAGGGACTTTCCAGAGACCAAATCAACTGCAGCACTGTAGCCAAGCAGGCTTGCTTTGGTTGCTCCTGCGTTTCCCAGTCCGGCCTTCTGGTGGAGCTCTGGGACCATATTGGATTTGGAGCTGCCCCAAAATGATGCTACTTGCTCAAATACACTTTAAAACGTTATTGTGCCTCAGTTTATGTTTTAGCTTTAGAAAACTAAATTTTCATGATTTGGGTTTGGAAGCTCACGATGGTTCATAATGCCGCTATTCTCACCAAAGTCAATGTACATAGCTTTCCACAACATAGCAGTCTCTATTGTTGCTATGGCACTTTTATAGCTGTATAAACTTTACCTTGAACCCTCATTGGGATGTGTGAACCACCAGCATTCATGACTGATGAGCCTTGTCAACAGAGGCTTTTAAAAGTTATCTTTCTCGGACTGGAGAGATGGCCTAGCGGTTAAGAGCACCAACTGCTCTTGCAGAGGACCCGGGTGCAGTTCCCAGCACCCGCATGGTAGCTAACATCCATCCCTAACTCCACCAGGTCCAGGGGATTAGACACTCTCTTCTGGCTTCAGCATGCATTGCATAGCACACATGCACTTAAATACATGCAGGCAAAACACTCATGTGCAAAAATAATAAAATATTTAAAATAACTAACTAAATAAAAGTTATCTTTCCTAAAATATGGATCCTGTCATAAGTTGAATTGTATCTTTTCCCATAAAGATATGTTGAAGTTCTAGCCCCCAGGACCTCAGAATGTAGCCTTTTTAGAGACAGAGTGGTTCCAGAGATATTTATGTTAAATGAGGTCACTGAGGTATGAGGCCCTAGTCTAATGACTGGTGTATATATAAAGATAGAGGCCATGCAGAGGGAAGATGGTGTGAAGACACTGGATGAAGATGAGCCTCTTCCACCCCAGGGATGATTAGATACTGCTGACCTCTCTGCTGGGAAGAACTGAGGAAGTCAGTCCTCGAGCCCTGGAGATGCATGGGACCCAGTTCACATGACAGCTGGCTTCCAGGAGCGTGAGAGAAAGAGACATTTCTGGTGTTTTAAGCCACTCAGCTTGTGGTATTTTGTTGTAGTCACCCTAAGAAACTATAGTGGTCCCCCAATCCACAGGGGACACATTTCAGGACCCTGTCAGTGGATGACTAAAGTTGCACAGAGTATCAACTAAAGCATGTTCTGTTTTTCTCTATACATATAAGTTTATGATAAAGTTTAATTTGTAAATTATGCAAAAGAAGAAATAAACAATGAATAATAGAATACTAATATACTGCAATATAGTAATTACATAACTATATAAACAATATA
This sequence comes from Rhizomys pruinosus, assembly GCA_009823505.1. Classification (NCBI taxonomy): domain Eukaryota; kingdom Metazoa; phylum Chordata; class Mammalia; order Rodentia; family Spalacidae; genus Rhizomys; species Rhizomys pruinosus. Next base: position 1,106,973 of record VZQC01007422.1, on the reverse strand, counting down.
CCTCAATAAGCACTTTGTGAATGTGGCCTCTCCTCTTTTAAAATCTCTCACAGTACTATTATCACCTTACCACTTAGAGCACCTTGTAGCCTCTTTTGTTATATCCAAATCACTGGCATCACTACCCATGGGCTTTGGGGCATTATTAAATAAATGTTACCTGAACATAAGGTCTGTAACACTGCGCTAGTTGGTATGACTAAGATAGTTACCAAGCAACAAATGAGAAGGCAGTGAGTGTTTACCCTTAGACCAAGGGTGACCTACCTACTGAATGGGAGGATAATGATAAGAGATTTCATTACACTACTCAGCATGAGGAGCAATTAAAAACTTTAGGAACTGTTTCTAGAATTGTCTAGTTAACATTTTTGGACAGCAGTTAACTGTGAATAAAAAGCTGAAAGCTTGGAAAGCAAAATGTCAGGAAAAGGTAGACTGCTGTCATACACTCCCCATGCAAAACTAACACAAAGAGACTAGTGAATGGCTTCTATCCATCCCCCTAGATTTCTAGCTAGGAGTCCCAGATACAGAGAGACACATGGCCAAAGGGAGAATGTGGGGACCTCATTTCCTACCTTGAATATTTTCCTAGGTGTATAGCTTTGTATTAACTGATGTCTAATTGCTTATACTATAGGTGTGTCTGTTTACTTGATAATAAAATATGCATTTAGGAATCAGGGGGTTGGCTGATTAATGTATGTACACCTTTAATCCTAGCCTGGTGTACATAGTGAGTTCCAGGTCAGCTAGTGTGCTTTTATAGTGAGATCCCGTTTGTTTGTTTGTTTGTTTGTTTGTTAAAGGCCTGTGTATATCCAGTGATCTGTGTATCCTCTTTGCTGTTCGAGATATATAAGAGGAAGATCACTGCCAGATGGGAAGGGCTGACAACATCAAATCCTTGTTCTAGGCAACTGACAACTAACCTTGTCCTTTTCGAGACAGTGTAGGGCACCAGGCACACCTTCCTTCCAGGCGGTGCCTTCCACAGGTCTGGTTCCTTCTGCTGGCAGAACTGGCCCTGAACCAGGGAGAGGCTCAGCTTCAACTGGCCTCTTCAGGCTCCCTTGAAATAAAGCTTAAGATGGCTTTTCTGTAACTCTGAAGTTCAGCAAGTTCCTTGAGCGCCCCCTCGTGGCTTTCAGGGCACCCAAACCTAACTTAAGGAGGTCTTACAGGAGCTCTTAAAAGGCCAGGGGCTTTGATGGGTAACTGCCAATGTGGCCTCATTCCCTTGGGCAATGAGTGATCAGCCAGCATGATCAGCAACCCAATTGCCAAATGCTTCCACATTTATAAGGCTACAGACATGAGACCTGTGGAAATAGATTTCCAGTGACTAACAGTCTTTTAAGACCTTTTCAGTAAGAAGAAGAAGAAAAAAGAAGACCCTCCTTGGTATTACAATTTCATAAACATAAGGTAGGATTAGAGGAGCCTAACTGGATTTTGTTTCAATCCAGAAATATGAAATTTATAGAAGCTTTGAACTTTTTTATATACTAAAAACAACTATGATTATAAGACAATTAGAAATTTGAACATGGATTAAGTATTTGATGGTATTGAGGGCTTAATGTTTTTGTGCAATGATGGTATTGTGGTTACATTTATTTTAAAAGCCTTTATTTTTTAGATTCACATTACAAAATTTATGAATAAAATTATACACAGTCTGATTTTTGCCCCCAAATAGTATTGGAAGGTACTGGTGTAGATGATGGACCATTGACAAGATGGGCCAGGGGCCTGATTTCTGAAGCTGGTCCACAGATACATGGGACTCCAATTTTATATGAGCTTGAAATTCATGTAATGATGGAAAAAACAACTTTACAGGAATAGTCCTTTCAGAGTTGCGTATGGGTTGGTGATGGCTTCCTTTGCTTATTCTAAATTCTGAAGTCCATGTTTTCCAAAAAGAGTTATTGTTCATTTATGCTTATGTGCATCTGTGTGTGGGCACACCTATGCCCAAGTGCCCATGGATTCCAGAAGAGAGCATCGGATCCCTCAGAGCTGGAGTTACAGGTTGTGAGCTGTGTGATGTGGGTGGCTAGGAACTGAACTTGGGTTCTCTTCAAGGGCAGCAAGCACTCATAACCCCTGAGCCATCTCTTCAGCCCTGAAAATCCTTGTTTTATCCCCATCTACCAATGTAGATAATAATACATAAGAGGTATGCTCAGAGCAGGAACTCTGGAGTGCGGAGTGCCAGGTGGCCTGGGGAGGCACTCTCTGTACTGAAGGCAGAATGGAGGGGCTGCGTGGTTGCTGCATTCTGGGTGGCCTTGAGTCTGTCTCCAGGCAGTTGGCTGGAAGTAGATTCTCTGGGGATTTTGATCCATTTAAGCTGAAAGCTCTCTCTCTCTCTCTCTCTCTCTCTCTCTCTCTCTCTCTCTCTCAAAGCTTTAACCATCTGGGTCTTGTACATTGAGCCATGAATTTACAGGGAATGGCCTCCAGTTAGGTTTCCTTTTTGTTAGTTCTCATAAAAGCACTTCTTTGGGCAAAGCAGGCTGCTTCAGTCAAACCCAGGTTTCTTTTCTTCATCTTCCTTTTTTCCGTGATCATTTTCCTTCATCCATTTCAGGAAGCTCTCTCAGTTCTTAGAGTGGTTAATATGTTCAATCTGCACATTAATTTTCTTGGCAAGAATCTTGCTCTTAACTTGCTTGTTTACGACCATGCCTGTAGCATGCTGAGTGATATTGTGGCCTCTCCAGCTTTTGCCATGGTGATGTTTATGGGGCATTCCTTTTTGAACAGCCCCCATAGCCTTGATGTCTACAATGCACCCATCTTGTAGATTCACATAGATGTGGTGAAAGGAACAGCTCCATGCTTTCTAAAAGCCTAGAGAATAAATAGTGGGGGGAGGGTCCCTTTGTATTTGTCATTTTGGCAAGTCACTGGAAGATGGCTGCTCTGGTACAAAGCTTTGTTTTTCTTTTAGAGACAAGGTCTCACTATGTAACCCTAGCTGGTCTGGACCTTACCATGTAGACCGGGCTGGCCTCAAACTCAAAGAAATCCATCTGGTTGTTTCCCAAGTGCTGAGATTAAAGGCGTGTACCGCCACACCCAGCTATTGATTTTTTTGTGGAGGTTTAAAAAAATATTATTGCCAAATCCTTTCCACTGAAACTCAGAGTTGACAAACTCAAATTATGGACTTGGGGAAAAGTGATGAACTCAGCCTGATTTCCCTGTGACTTTTTTGGTTTTAGTGCTGAGACTCTCCTTCCTAGAAGTAGGTATTCCCACATACTGGACAGACAGGGATGGCAGGTCACCCCAACTCAAAGCTTCTAGCCACTCCCTCAGTCCTTTATTCTTTTGGTTTTGCTTTTGTGAGATAGGGTCTTACTACACAGCTCAGGCCGATTCCGAGCTTGCTATGTAGCCTAGGGTGGTCTTGAACAACTCATCCTTCTGCTGCAGCCTCTAGAGTGCCGATATGTCAGGGGTGAGTCACCAGGCCTGGCTCTAGTCCCTTACTGTTCATCACAGGAAGAACAATCTAGGGTTCTTATAACCCTGAGACTATTCTTTAGCATCTAGAAGGGCGAGACTCAAACAGATCCACGGGACAAGGAATTTTGGGGAGACAGATTATGTAGCAAGAAGAAAATTTTGCAAAGTGATCACTGTGGTGAGAGAAAAAAGAGAAGACATGAGCCCAGATAAAATAGAAGCAGGATGCATGGTGTGTGTGCGCGCGCGTATGTGTGTGTGTGTGTGTGTGTGTGTGTGTGTGTGTACCTGTGTGCATGTCTGTGGAAGCCAGAGGACAACCTTGGGTGTCGTTCCTCAGGAACTGTCCACCTTAAGCTAGGCTAGCTGGCCATCAGGTCCCAGGATCTTCTGTTTCTACCTCTCCAGTGCTGCCTGGGTTTTTTTTTTTTTTTTATTAATTTTATTTATTTCTGTATGTGTATGAATGTACTGTCTGCATGCAAGTTTGTGCACCCGTGTCGTGCAATGCCGCGGAGGTCAGAAGAGGGTGTCGGATTCCCCTGGAACTGGAGTTCTCCTGGAATTGGAATTTCAGACGGTTCTCGGCCGCCATGTGGGTGCTGGGGATTGAACCTGGGTCCTCTGCAAGAGCAGTCGGCGCTCTTAACCACTAGGCCATCTCTCCAGCCCTTTTTTTTTTTTTTAAATGTAGGCTCTGGGGATCAAACTCAGGTCCTGATGCTTGTGCAGCAAACACTTTACTGACTGAGCTGCCTCTCCAGCCCCTTTTCTTTTCTTGTATTCAATCATTTAGTCAATAGCCAGTCATTTCTAAGAGCTGCCTGCTTGTGAAGGACTTCAGGAATGTTAACACAGCTCCAGAAATCCCTTTTGGAAGGAACTTTTCATCTATTTTCATGCCCAGAGAGGGTGAGAATGAGCTGAAGCTGTACCTTGCTTAGAATTGAGAGAGTTAAAGCACTGGGCATTTCAGCAGATTCCATAGTGGAGAGAGATACATAGATCTCTATAGTTTAAAACAGTTGAATTATGATTTGAAATGCATTGATCCTAAGTAACAATTCATTTATACAGTATTTCTTTTTCTTCAGGTAAGAAATTCATAAAATGATTGACATCTACTTTTGTACCTTCTGTTCTCATAATTACTGGCAGAGATTTTTTTCCTTTTTCTTTAAAAAAATTAATGCAAAACTGACAATGAAATTCATCTTTTATGATGCAAATACATCTGTGAGCTTTGACAAAGGCACGCAGTTGTGTACGTACCACCACGAGCAAACAGCAACCCCTTCGCTTCTGAGCATCGCAGGCCCCTTTATGATCAGCTTCTAACTCTGTCTCTGGCCCTTGGCAAACATCTGTTTTCCATCCCTGTGGTTTCGCCTTTTCCAGATGTATTTATTTTTAAATGTTTAATTTTTAGAAATGAGATATTTGAAACATTCAGTAAGTGTAGAGAATGAAACAGTTATACCTTATGCATGAATCAACCCAGTTAAATACATCTGGCCCTTCTTCCTTAGATGTGTTTTTGTTTAAAAATCAGTACATCATAAGACAGCCCCCCACCCTGCATCCCATTTCCTTTCTTCCTTTTATCCAGGCTTCACCAATGTTTTCAATTTTTCTTCCCAATATTTGTGCATGTACAAATGGTATGTAGTACTATTGTTTTTAAGGTCTATATAATTGGAACCATACCATGTCATTCTTTCAAAAATATGATTTTCCTTGTTAAACACTGCTTACAGAGCCAGTTCATTAACTTTTTAAATGAATCTTTAAGTTAGCATAAAAAATAATAGATTTCATTATGGCATTTTCATGTATGGGAATGTGGAAACACACAGGTCATTATACTTTGTTTTTATTCACGTACCCCCACTGCCCTCTTCTGTTCTGCCCCCCTTGTTGCTCCCTCTCTTTCCCCCACTCATGTCCCCTTCTGCTTCCATGCACTTGCATTCCCTTACCGTCTCTTGTTCCCCACCCCTCCTCGTATACCTCTTCCTCCTTACAGTCCCCTTCCTATGTCCATGTCCTACAAATACAAATACACACTCCGTCCATATACATATACACATGAATTTAAACCTAGATTCCATTTATGAGCCAGAACATGCAATATTTGTCTTCTGAGTCTTACTTATTTTGTTTAATGTAATGATCTCCAGCTCCATCCATTTCCTTGAAGATATCATGATTTCATTCTTCTTTATGACTGAGAAAAAAATTGGTATATATATCACATTTTCTTTATCTGTCCATCTGTTGGTGGGCATTTAGGGTGGCTTTCTAACTTAGCTATTGTGAATATAATGCATCAGTAAAGAAGGCTGCACAGGTGTCTCTGTGGTGTTCTGATGTGTAGTCCTTTAGATCCATTCTCAGGCATGGTAGGTAGAGGTGGGCCACATGGTCGTTCTATTTTCCCTTTTTTCAGGAACCTCCACATTGATTTCCATAGAGACTAAGAATTGATAAGTGGGACTGCATAAAATTACAAAGCTTCTGTACAGCAAAGGAAACAGCAGAGTGAAAAGACAAGCTGTAAAAGGGAAGAAAATATGTCCCACGTATACATCAGACAGGGGGTTAATATCTAGAATCCATAAGGAACTCCAAAACTCGAGCGCCAAAAACCAAATTGGGGCTGGAGAGATGGCTCAGTTGTTAAGAGCACTTGCTGTTCTTCCAAAGGACCCGAATTTGGTTCAACACCTATGTCAGGCTCATGACCACCTGCAACTCCAGCTCCAGGGAATCTGGAACCTCTGGCCTCCACGGGCATCTGTACCCACTTACACATACACACATGTAGACACACACATGTACATAAATAAAAATAAAATAAAAATCTTAAACACCCCAATTGGATAATAAACCAAATAGACTATTCTCAAAAGAAATACAAATGGCCAGTAAATGTTTGTAAAAAGTGTCCAGCATTCTTAGTTGCCAAGGAAACAACTGCTTTGAGATTCTATCTCACCCAGTCAGAATGGCTACTGCCATGCAAATAACAAGAGATGCTGTTGAAGCTATGTGGAAAGAAGAACCCTTACTCACTGAATGGGAACCAGTCCATTAACTTTGTGTGCATGCATATGATGTGTATGTGCATGTGTGTATAACGTGTGTGTGCTGGATAGCTTTAGTGTCAACTTGACGCACCTGGGTTGAGGGAGCCTCAGTTGGGGAATTGGCTCCATTGGATTGGCCTGTGGCCACATCTGTGGAGTATTGTCTTGATGGCCAAGCAGTGTGGGAGGGCCCAGCCCACAATGAGTGGTGCCACCCTGGGCAGGTGGTTGTGTATGGTATAAGAAGGCAGGCTGGGCATGAGCCAGAGGAGAGAGCAAGCCAGTAAGCAGCATTCCTCCATGGCCTGTGCTTCAGCTCCTGCTTCCAGGTTCCTGCCCTGAGTTCCTGCCTTGGGCTCCCTGAGTGATGAACTGTGGCCCAGGAGATGTAAGCTGAATAAACCCTTTCCTCCCCAAATTGGTGTTAGTCAGAGTGTTTTGTCACAGCAATGGAAGACAAACTAGGACAGTGTGCATCTACAGATGTGCATTCGTATATCTGAGTTCAGCCACACATGCATGGTGGTCAAAGGGCAACGTTGGGTATCAATTTTCACCTTCTGCCTTGTTTGAGACAGGGTCCCTTCTTGTTTACTGCTGCATGTAGCAGGCTTGCTGACCTGCAGTCTTCCAAGGATTCTCCTGTCTCCCCTCCCATCTCTTCTTAGGGCCCCTGATACTGAAGACGCACCCCATCATTATCAGTTTTTACACGGATTCTGGGGATTTTAACTCAGTCTTTAGGCCTGCGTGGCAAGCACTTCATCCACTGAGCCTCCTCCCCAGCCCAGGGTTCATTACCCTTTCTTTAATGGCATGTGTGTCTTGAATGTTTATCCATTCATCACTGGGTAGATAGAGATTTGGTTTGCCTACACTTGGGCATTCTAAACATGGCTGTAACAAACTCTGTGCAGACTTAGTTTCCCCCAGCAGACACTCAGGAGAGTATTGAAGGACTCTGCCTTACCTGCTAATTCTGACAGTTTCGAGCAGTGATTTGATCAATTCATACCTCCACTAGGGCTGTGTGAGAGTGCTTCCCCAGCACTTGGCACTAAAACTTGTGTTTTTTTGGTTTTGTTTGTTTGTTTTTTGAAGCAAGGCCTTCCTGTAGCCCCAGCTGGCCTGGAATTCAATGTATAGACAAGGCTGGCCTCCATCTCACACATATCCACCTGCCTCTGCCTCTGCCTCTGCCTCTGGAGTGCTGGGATTAAAGGTGTCCACCACCACGCCCAGCTTCAACTTGTTAACTTTCTCTCTCTCTCTCTCTCTCTCTCTCTCTCTCTCTCTCTCTCTCTTTCTCTCTGACACTCTTTTTGCATGCTGCCCATTCAGTTTCTGCCTTACAAATTCATGATCATATCCTTTGCTCGGTTTCCCAATGTGAGTTTGCCTTTTTATTACTGATTCTGACATATTCCTTATGTATTATGAAATCTAATTTTTTGGCGAGTCATTTCTGCTGCACATATTTTCTCCCAGTCATGGAAACTTGTTTTTCATGCCGGGTGTAGTGGCGCAAGCCTTTAATCCTAGCACTCGGGAGGCAGAGGCAGGCGGATCTCTGTGAGTTCAAGGCCAGCCTGGTCTAAAGAGTGAGCTCCAGGCCAGCTGGGACTTTTAAGGGGCAATTGTCTCGAAAAATACAAAAAAAAAAAAAAAAAAAAAGATGTTTTTTATGTGAAAAATTTGTATTTTAGGCATTGTGGCTCATGCCCAGAATCCTAATACTTGGGATGGTGGTGGAAGAGATTTGCTGCAAGTCTGAGGCCTGCCTGAGTTTTTGTCTCAAGAAACGACTCCCGTTGGCTTGAGCACAATAGGGGTCCAGCTCCCACCGTCCAGTTTTTCGGGCAGGGAGCCATGATGGCTCACACCTTCCTGGGGCTCTCACTCCCCAACCCCCATTCCCAGCTCACAAGGTCCAGTGAATAGTATGAAGGCCCTGACTTTTGCCAATAAAGTTGAGTTATGCCCTCGGAATCTATCCCAGGTTAGTTCTTTCTCTGACCTGTCTCGGGCTCACCACCCCACCCTTGGCTCCCACCAGAGCCTCAGTGTAAACTACGCTGAGGAATGCAGGGTCGGCTTGTGGGAACGGAGAGGAAGGAACAGCAACAACTCCCCACAATGTTTTACATTTTAAAGATTTTATTATTTCTAATTATGTGTGTGTGTGTGGGGGCGGTGGGGTTGCACACATGACTGCAGGTGCCCACGGAGGCTACAGGCACTGGATTCCCTGGAGTTACAGGTAAACTGCTCAACATGGCTGCTAGAATCTGAACTTGGGTCTTCTGCAAGAGCAGCACATGCTCTTAAGCACTGGGCCACCTCTCCAGTCCCCATGGTTTGCATTTTTAGTATAGGCTAAATTATCAATCTTTTTTTTTGGTTTGTATTTATAGGGGTCTTGTTCATGTAATCTATGGGAGTATCCTTTTAGATGCTCACCATGGTGAGCAAGGACTCGTGAAGATTCCTAGCTTTCTCTGAAGTCCTTTGGACTCGACATAGGGTAGGCTTAGCAGCATTCCTAATATGGAAGGTAGAGATGGCTAATGTCCAAGGCAGTTTTTGATGTTCTTTAGTGGGTAGATGCTATAGAGGTGCTAAGCATCCTATACACAGGGGATCTCACCCCCATAGCCTCAAGGAATTATCCAGAACAAATGCCAAGAGAGTCCAGGCTGAGAGATCTGTGTTGAGCAGTGATGGTGATGATTGCTGTGTTCACTAGAGCCAGGAACACTCAGCTACAAAGGCCTTAAATGAGACGGACTTGGCATTGTATGTGGGGCTGTCAGCACTTAGACAAACACCACTGGGTCATCCTTTGTTGACTTGACAACTATGCTCCAGCCAAGTGTGACTAGTCACATTAATATCTGCCCTACTTGCCATAGGAGGAGTTGCATGGGCTGCCAGGGCCTTTTAATTAGATCTCATTTCTGTGCTAATAAACCTACTATGCAGTATTTGTATTATGTGATATTTCAGAAGGATCCCTGCATTTTCTGGTCCCAAGCAAATTGTCAGTTACTTTCCATGTTCATTAAAAGTGTCATGCTCTCTTACGGCTAGAGAGTAAGTAGGTCTGTGCTTCTTCTTCTGTAAAAAGACAGACTTTGATAAGATGAGAACATGCTTGTTTCTATGTTGGATGCCACAATGTCACCAGAAGAGCCTTTGGGAAGCCTAGGTTTCTTGGATTAACTTTTGGAGATCGGGCTAGGACTTATAAATCCATACTTTTTTTTTTCCAAAACTTCTCAAAGAATTTCAATGAATAATGAATGGTGTTTCCAAACTACTGAGGGGCTGGAGCTAGAGCTCAGTGGTTACAAATACTGGCTGGTTTTGCACAGGACAGGGGTCGGTTCCCAGTACTCACATGGTGGCTACCAACCATCTTTAACTCCACTTCCAGGGGATCTGTCACCTTCCATAGGTATTGCGTGCATGTGGTGCACTTACATGCAGGCAAAACACTCATACAAATAAAATGTAAATAAATAAACAAATAAATAAGCCAGTTGTTGTGGTGCATGCTTTTAATCCCAGCATGTGGACTCTCTGTGAGTTTGGGGCCAGCCTGGGTCTACACAGTGAGTTCCAGGGCTGCCAGGGCTACATATTGAGACCTTTTCTCAAAACAAAAACAAAACAAAAAACTGACCCTACCGGATTCAGTGGCTGATAAGTTTGTTGCAGATCATTCCAGAGTCTATGACATTCATATATAAAGAGAAATATTTCCAAGATATGCATAGTCATTGGTTCAAAGTAAGCATTCTCATGTCCAAATGGGGCCCCTGACAAACTCATTTGGTGAGCCACAGACAGTCTTTGAGGCTTCTAGGTATCCTGTGGCCAGAGATTTCTCCCAGAGTGAGTTCATTCCAGAACATGGGCTACAAGTTCTCTGAAAGTTCTCATTTATTCATGAATGAAGGACAGTGCTTATTCACTCATTCGTTTCTTCATGGGTTCAACAGCTTTGTTTATTCCCAGAATGACTCTCAGGGGCCTGAGGGGGTGGTCAGATCATACTGTGGGGATCACTGTTCCAAGTCAGTGTGCACATTAACATAAGGACAGATGCTGGTCTATGTCTTACCGTCAACAGGAGCCCTGGGTGAAGATATGTAGCCGCAGCTTTCCAGCAGGAACTTCTATTTCATGACACTGAAGGTCCAGGAGTCTGCAAAGAGAAAGGCCATTGGAACACTCCTAAGATGCAAAAAGAAAACAGAAACTTTCACTATATAACATTTAAAGTTTCAATGGATGCAAAACAGGGTGCATGTAAGTAAGCCTGTGACATAAGGAGCCAGGAGGATTCCGAAAGAAGGCAGCAGGTAGGCGGGTCCCAGGGTGGGTGATGTCAGCTCAAGCACATGCTGTGTGACATGAGTGCCATGAAAGGGCTTTCTCTTGTTTAAGTAGAATTTAGAATGAGAGGGGTCTTTATTCAGTGAGATCATTTTTTAATTGAGGCCTTGAGGTGTTGAAAGAGTTCAAGTTCAGTTACTAGATTTTCCTGACATTCTACATGGGAAATAGTGGAACAAAGTATTCTCTCATCCCAATCTGTCTTTTTCCATATCTGTGCATTCATAGGCACACTGTGCACATTGCGCACGTGTGCACGTGGGCACACACACACACACACACACACACACAGAGTATTTTCTTTCCAAATTTCCTTTTAACAAAGGCAATAAAAATTAGTGTTACCTACTCAGTGATTTCTCCTACCTCCTTCTGTTCCAAAAACATAAACAAAGCACTGATAGTTGAAACCATCTCAGATGTGTGGAAAGCTGTGTTCTGCAAACCATCACCTTCTCTCCTTTGGTGGGGAATCAAGTGTTGGTTTTCTGAGCCTGTTGATTTGAACAGATGAGCAGTATTATCCAGATGCTTCACAGCATGTGCTCAGACAACCACAAGAGGGCAGCATACGCAGAAGGAGTGGAAGGCTGGGGAGCCAGCATTTTCCTAGGAAAATTTGCTGAGTAGAGAGCCAAAAGGTATGATGGTTTCCTTTCAGGTGGAAAGCCTACTGAGTTTAGAGTGCATCTCTGGTTCCAATTAATATGCTTTGGCAGAACACCTGTCTTTGGTGACTTCTGCTGCCCACCTTCTGTGGATATTGAAATAAAACCTTCGTTGTTTTCTGTTATTGTTTTTGTTTTGTTTTGTTTTTTTTTTTTTTTAAAGATTTTTTATTTTATTTTATTTATTTCTGTATGTGTATGAATGTACTGTCTGCATGCAAGTCTGTGCACCCGTGTCTCGCAATGCCGCGGAGGTCAGAAGAGGGCATTGGGTTCCCCTGGAACTGGAGTTCTCCTGGAATTGGAGTTTCAGACGGTTCTCGGCCGCCATGTGGGTGCTGGGGATCGAACCCGGGTCCTCTGCAAGAGCAGTTGGTACTCTTAACCACTAGGCCATCTCTCCAGCCCTTGTTTTGTTTTGTTTTTGAGACACTTCTCACGTTGGATTGTAGGTTGGCCTAGAACTCACACTGTAGCCCAAGCTGGCCTTAAACTCCTGGCAGTCCTTCTGCTTCAGCTTTTTGAGTGCTGAAGTTACAGGTGTGAGCCACCACACCATTTGTGCATGGGTTCTTGTGTGTACAGGTGCATGTCCACATGTGTGACCATATGGGGGAGGGCAAAGGACTACATTGGGGGTCATTCTTCAGGATCCATCCACTTTGTTTTATTTGTGTGTGTGTGTGTGTGTGTGTGTGTGTGTGTATACACACGTGTGGAAGACAGAGGTCAGCCTCAAGTGTTGATCCTCAGGAGTGGTCACTTTTGTTTCTTGAGGCAGGGTCTCCCATTGGCCTGGGGCTTGCTGATCAGGCTAGGCCAGCTGGCCAGCAAGCTGAGGGGCTGTTCCTGTTCCCCCTGCACAGTGCTGGATCACCCCCTCCACAGGTGTGGACCACCATACCTGCTTCTTTACATGGGTTCTGTGGATTGAACTCAGGCCCTCATACTTGAACAGCAAAGCCCTACTGATGGGTCAATTTCTCTAGCCTCACATCTTATTATTAATTTACTGAGATAATCTCTCTCAGATGTCTAGGGCTCATCAAGTAAGCCAGGCCGGCAAGCCAGTGAGCCCCAGAGATCCCGCTGTGTCTGGTTCCCCAGAGCTGGGGTTATGTGCCACCTCTCGCTGAGGTTCTTGGTGAGTGGGAATGTAAACATTGTCCACTCCCTTGCTCCCAACAAACATTTTCCTCCTAAACTGCACTCTGGGAAACAAGGAGTGTACTGGGCTTACTTACAGAGAAATGGGTGAGGGTTTCTTACAGGACTGTGGGTGCTCCCCCCTACGGGTGCACCAAAAAGTCTTCACCCTAGCATGGATGATGACTTCCCTATAGCAGCACAAACTGGTGAGAGAGACTCTCCCCTAGTCTACATGCAATTAGGCCAAACTACTCATAACAAGTTGAGAGGAGTGACTAGACTCTCAGGCGAGGCTCCTGTGACTCTCCCTGCCTCACCTTTGATGCACAGGGCAAGAGGGGGGATAATCAAGCCAGGCTGTTATGATCACAGGCAAGCAAGCACAGCTGAACTCAGAAAGATGGCATCTGTAGGTCGGAGGACAGTCGTATGTGACACTCCACCAAGTCTTCTGGCTCTTAACAATCTTTCTGCCGTCTTTCTCAAGAGTCCCTGAGCCATGGAGTGGGTGCACAGATCTGTGACTGTTCTCCAACTCCAGTCACATACCCCATCCTCATGCCCTTCTGCTTCTCCATCCATCTCATTAACGTGGTTACTGGTGAGTCTACTGTAAAATGCCAGTGAAAAGGAAGAAAACAGGAAACAGGAAATATCCAAACAGATGTTGACTGCAGTAATAGCTGTGTAAACACAAATGTTGGGAGGCACTGTAGCCAGCACAAAGCATTAGCAATTGCATCTGCATTAGTACCTATGACTTTCCCAGTTACAGAATTTTACCTAAGTTCTCAGTACCAGATATGAACTTCCCCCTGTGGAATGGATCTTAAGTCTGATGGGAATGTTGCTTCTGTCCATAAGCATCTGTGCCACTAAAGCACAAGCTGGCCCATTCACCAAAAGCATGCAGGACCCTTAGCCCAGTAGTACTTTTAATTTCTCCCCAGTAACCTTAGCACTTTGGGCACAAGAGCTAGTCCATAGGGTGGGGACACTTATAGCTCAGTCCTATTTTTATGTCCCCAGTCCTCCAACTAAAACATACTCTTTGGCAAAAGGGTCTTACTGTTAGGCTGGAGGTCTGGGACAAATGCCAAAAATGGCGTTGACAGGGAGGTCCCTGCCCTTCTCTTCTGGCAAGGAGCCCTTGTTTACAAAACCCTGTACAAGGGAGTTAGACGTGCACCACACAGGACAACACCAGCATGGGCCCAGATCATGGGGCGAGCGGACTTCACCTACATCCTGCAGAACAGCCTGCAAAAGTTCTGAAGACTCCTACGATGAGATCTCCCTGGAAGGAAACCAAGACACAGACTTTAGAAGAACAATTGTGGACATATTCAAAGAAATTAGAGAACTAAGGGAAGAGAATGAAAAACTCAGGAAGTACCAAGACGGTGATAATGACAAACATTGGAAAGAACTAAAGGAAGAAAATGACAAACTCAGGAAGGAAGTGGAAATGCTAAAAAGATCCCAGGCCGAAATGAAAAAAGGAAAATAAATAGTGAACCAAGGAGCTACAAGACGAGAATGACAGGCTCCAGAAGGAAGTGGAAACACTAAAGAAATCACAGGATGAAATGAAAAAGGAAATTGAACATTCATTCAATCAACAGGAAAGGATGGGAAAAAGCCTCAGAAGCAGAATGGAAGAAGCAGAAAAAAGAATATCAGACCTGCAGGATAACATGGGCCAACTAGAATACTCAGATAAAGATTATGAAAAATTTAAAGCCGGGTGTGGTGGTGCATGCCTTTAATCCTAGCACTTGGGAGGCACAGGCAGATGGATCTCTGTGAGTTCAAGGCCAGCCTGGTCTACAGAGTGAGTTCCAGGATAGCTAGAGCTACAGGGAGACCCTGTCTCAAAAAAGACAAAAAAAAAAAAAAAAAAAAAAAAGAAAAGAAAAGAAAAGAAAAAAAAAAAACACACAAGAGTGGAACAACCGGAAAACGTGGGACACTATAAAAAGACCAAACCTCTGCATCATAAGGTTAGAGGAAGGAGACTCCCAAGACAACACTATTGACCAGATCTTCAACAGGATAATAGAAGAAAATTTCCCCAAACTAAAAAAAGACAAACCCATACAAATACAAGAAGCACACAGAACACCAAACAGATAGGACCAGAAAAGAAATTCCCCACCCCATATAATTGTTAAAACACTAGATGCTCAAAACAAAGACAAAATATTGAAAGCTGTAAGAGAAAAACAACAAGTTACATATAAGGGGAAACCCATCAGAATTACAGCGGACTTCTCAGTGCAAACTATGAAAGCTAGAAGAATGTGGACCAAAGTATTCCCAGTACTAAACGACTTTAGATGCCAACCCAGACTACCATACCCAGCAAAAATGTAAATTATATTTGAAGGAGAAAGAAGAATCTTTCACAACATGAACAAGATGAAAGAATATATGTCTAAGAAACCAACGCTTCAGAAAATCTTCAAAGCAATCCAAAGAACAGAGGAAAGGAGCAACTATTGCTAAGCAATTAAAGAGAGAAAGCAACAAAATCATAACAGAGTAAATACAAACCTAGACCAAGAATGCAAACAAAAAATAAGGTGAAAGGAAGCAACACACATCTCTCAATAATAACCTTAAATACTAATGGTCTAAAATCCTGAATCAAAAGGCATAGACTGGGAGAATGGATTAGGAAACTGAACCCTTCCATATGCTGTCTACAAGAAACCCATCTCACCCTCAAGGCCAGACACCACCTTAGAGTGAAAGGATGGAAAAAAATATTCCAAGCAAATGGTACCAAGAAACAAGCTGGAGTGGCTATTCTAATATCAGACAAAATAGATCTCAAAGTAAAATTAATCAGAAGAGACAAAGAGGGACATTACATCCTTGTCAAAGGGACAATGAACTGTGAAGACTTCACAATCCTAAATGTCTACGCACCAAACTTTGGTGCACCTAACTTTATAAACACAACTGTGCAGGACCTCAAGCACAGATTAATCCCAACACACTAATAGTGGGGGACTTCAACCCCCCCACTGAGCCCCTTGGATAGATCAACAGGACAAAAAAATAGAGAGCCATCAGAATTGAACAATACAATACACCAAATGGACCTCACAGACATCTACAGACTACTCCCCCAAATATCAGAGAATATACTTTCTACTCAGCACCTCATGGAACATTCTCCAAAACTGACTACATACTGGGACACAAAGGGAACCTCAACAAATACAAAAGGATAGGAATTATTCCATGCATTCTATCAGATTACAGAGCAATAAAGCTCAATATGAACACCACAATAAGTCCAACTAGCTACAAGAACACATGGAGACTAAACAACACAATCCTGAATAATGAATGGGTCAGGGAAGAAATAAAGAGTGAAATAAAAGTGTTCATGGAACAGAACAAAAAAGACAATACAACACAACAAAACCTGTGGGATACTTTAAAAGCAGTCTTGAGAGGGAAATTTATAGCCCTAAGTGCCCGCATCAAAAAAACAGAAAGGGAACAAATAAACGATCTAAACCTGCAGCTAAAAACACTTGAGAGGCAACAACAAATGAACCCTAAACCCAACAGACAAGAAGAAATATCAAAAATCAGAGCAGAAATCAATGAAATAGTAACAAAGAAATCAATACATAAAATCAACGAATCCAAAAGATGTCTTTTTGAAAAGATAAACAAAATAGATGTCTAGCCCAGTTAACGAGAGAGAGAGAGAGAGAGAGAGAGAGAGAGAGAGAGAGAGAGAGAGAGAAACTCCAAATCAATAGTATTTGTGACAAAAGGGGAAACATCACAACAGACAGAGAAAAGATCCAGACAATCATACAGAAATACTTCAAAAATATATACTCCAGTAAATTTGAAAACCTAAGAGAAATGGATGAATATCTGAAATCCTGGGAACCAACAAAGCTTAACCGAGAAGAGACTGACAGCTTAAACAGACCCATAATATTTGAGGAAATTGAAGATATAATTAAAAACCTCCCAACTAAAAAAAGCCCTGGTCCAGATGGTTTCATGGCAGAATTCTATAAAACATTTAAAGAGGTCCTACAACCATGCGTTACTCAAACTGTTTAGAAGGATACAGAGGGAATTCTCCCAAATTCCTTCTATGAAGCCAGCATCACTCTAATACCAAAACCAGTCAAAGATACAAGCAAAAAAGAAAGCTATAGACCCATCTCACTAATGAACATAGATGCAAAAATTCTCAACAAAATACTTGCAAATCACATATAGACCCACATCAAAAAGATCATCCATCATGATCAAGTTGGATTTATACCAGAGATGCAGGGATGGTTCAACATACATAAATCAGTAAATATCATAAAACACATAAATGGACTGAAAGACAAAAACCACATGATCATCTCAGTTGATGCAGAAAAAGCCTTTGACATGATCCAGCATCCCTTCATGTTTAAAGTCCTAGAGGGAATAGGACTGAAAGGAACATTAATCAACATGATCAAAGCCATATATAGAAAACCCACTGCCAACATCATCCTAAATGGAAAAAAATTGGAACCATTTCCCTTAAAGTCAGGAACCCAGCAAGGCTGCCCCTTATCACCACTCCTCTTCAACATAGTGCTTGAAACACTTGCTAGGGCAATAAGAAAAAAGAAGGAAATTAAAGGAGTACTAACTGGAAAAGAAGTTAAGCTATCCCTTTTTGCAGATGATATGATAGTTTACCTAAGGTATGCTAAAAACTCCACCAGAAAACTTCTAGAAACAATTAAGAGTTTCAGTAAAGTGGTGGGATACAAAATAAACCTAGAAAAATCAGTAGCCTTTCTTTGCACCAACAATAAACAAGTGGAGAAGGAATATAAGAAGACCTTCCCACTCACAATAGCCTCAAAAGTAATAAGATACCTAGGAACAAACCTAACCAAAGATACCAAAGACTTCTACAACAAAATTTTACTTATTTATTTATTTTTAATTTTAATTTATTTTTGTATGTGTATGAATGTACTGTCTGCTTGTAGGTTTGTGCACCTGTGTTGTGCAATGCCGCGGAGGTTAGAAGAGGGTCTTGGATTCCCCTGGAACTGGAATTATCCTGGAATTGGAGTTACAGATGGTTCTTAGCTGCCATGTGGGTGCTGGGGATCAAACCCGGGTCCTCTGCAAGAGTAGTCGGTGCTCTTAACCACTAGGCTATCTTTCCAGCCCCTACAACAAAAATTTTAAGCCCCTGAAGAAGGAGATTGAAAATGACATCAAAAGATGGAAAGACCTCCCATACTCATAGATTGGGAAATTAATATAGTAAAAATGTCCATTTTACCCAAATTGATATACAGATTCAGCACAATCCCAATCAAAATCCCTATGAGCTTCTTCACAGACTTGAAAAAAAATCCTTAAATTCATATGGAAAAACAAAAGACCCTGAATAGCTAAAGCAGCCCTGAGTGAAAAATGCAATACAGGGGGGATTGCCCTACTAGACTTCAAACTATATTACAGGGCCATAGTCATAAAGACAGCCTGGTACTGGCACAAAAACAGACCCCTTGACCAATGGAACAAAATTGAAGATCCAAACTTGAGCCCATACAATTTCAGCCACTTCATATCTGACAAAGGGGCAAAAAACCCTCAATGGAGGAAGGATAGCATCTTCAGCAAATGGTGCTGATAAAATTGGATCATCATCCATAAAAGAAAAATTAAAACCCTACCTCTCACCCTGTACAAAAATAAACTCCAAGTGGATCAAAGATTTCAACGTGAAGCCTGAAACCCTGAAGGTGATAGAAGAAAAAGTCAGCAACAACCTACAAGACATAGGCATAAGAAAAGGCTTTCTAAATCAGACAGTGGCTGCACAGGAAATAAGGTCAGGAGTTGACAAATGGAACCTCATAAAACTCAAAAGTTTCTGTACAGTGAAAGAAACAATCAAGGAGGTGAAGAGAAAACCCACAGAGTGGGAGGAAATCTTTACCAGTGATACATCTGATAGAACATTAACGTCAAGAATATATAAACTACTCAAAAAACAAAGACAAATGACCTACTCAAAAGATGGAGTGCCAGGCGTGGTGGGCACATGCTTCTAATCCGCACAAAGTCTGAGGCAGAGAGGTCATGGAGCGTCAAGTCATGTGGAGTTCAAGGCCAGCAGCCCCAGGTCTACAGAGTGAGGTTCCAGGGACCAGCTGGGGCTACAGGGAGACCCTGTCTCAAAAGACAAAAAGTAAAAAAAAAAAAAAAAATGGAGTAAAGAGCCTGAACAGATGACTTCACACAGTAAGGAATTAAAGAATGGCTGAGTTGCTGGGGCCATGTTTGGTGGCATGGCCTTTTTATCTCACGCATTTGGGAGGCAGAGGCAGGCAGATCCCTTTTGTGTAGTTCAAGGCCGTCATCTGGTCTTCAGAGTTGAGTTTCCAGGACAGAGTCTGGGGCTAACAGGGGAGACCCTGGACTCCAAAAGACAAAAAAAAAAAAAAATGCTGAGAAACACTCTTTAAAAAGTGTTTCAACATCATTAATAATTAAGGAAATGCAATTAAAACCACTCTCATATATCATCCCGTTATCCCAATATACGGCTAGCTAAGATCAAGAAAACAAAAGAACAACAGATGCTGGAAGGTTGTAGGGAAAGGGGACCTCATTCACTGCTGGTGAGGAAGTAACTGGTACAATCACTATTGGAAAGCAGTGTGTGAGTAACCCCTTAAAAGAACTCCAGAATGAGCCCCCACCACCCTGATCCAGTCCATACCACTCCCTGGGTATATACCCAAAAGAACTCCACTCTCCCTAGCCCACAAGATAGAATGAAATCCCCATGTTTTTATGTGCAAGCTCTCGTTCACAATAGGGAAAAGAGTTGGAACAACCCAAATGCCCCCTCAAACAGATGGAGTGGATGACAAATATGGTTCATCTACACAGTGAAGTACTATTCCAGCAGTAAAGAAAGAATGGCATTATGTAACTTTGCAGGTTGATGCTCGAGCTGATCGGAGTAAATACATATTCCAGAAACAAAGTGGTGAATGGTTTTCCTTCATTTGTGGTGCTAACAACACAAAAATCCCCCAGATGGAAAAGGCCCCAGCCTTAAAACATTATTGTTTGTATTTTCTGTTATATCTGAAAGCAACTTATGTTGTTTTATAATGTTTGAATTTGTCAATCGGCTGTAGAATCCACCCACCAATTATTTGTCAGACTGTAATCCACCTGTTATGTGTGAAGGATAATGTACATAGTTTTTAGGAATAATTATAAATTGCATGGAGGAATAATGTGGAATTCCTAAAGCCATTAAAAAAAAGACCTGAAAAAAAAAGGGCTGGAGAGATGGCCTAAAGCCCGTTAGAAGCGCCCGACCGCTCTCTTGCGAGGACCCGGGTTCGATCCCCCAGACACCCCCACATGGCGGGCCCGTTTGAGAACCGGTCTGAAACTCCCAATTCCAGGAGAAACTCCAGCTCCAGGGGAAATCCGACGCCCACTTCTGGACCTCGGGCATTGCACGACACGGTGCACAGACTTTGCCAAATGAGACAATACATTCGTACCACGATACAGAAATAAATATTTAAGAAAAAAAAAAAAAAAAAAAAAAAGACCAAGAGAAAGATGCAAGACAGTTATGGCAGAAAGCATGATCTGGGGTGGGGTGGGGGGAAGGGAAAGGGGACTATGCCTGAACTGAATTGAAAAACAATGTCTGAAGTACACAAAACATCAATAAAAGCACACACACACACACACACACACACACACACACATACACACACACACACACAAACCCTGTATAGAATACCAGATAAACCCAACACGTAGTTCTGGAATCCAGTGACCACTGGCCCTAAGACCCACCTACAGGGTCCTAATAGGACAACACCCCTGCACCTTCCCAGCATGTCACCATTTTCCCTCCCCTCCCTTTTAAAAAGCCACTACCCAGGCTCTGGGGGTGTGACTTCACTGACCTCGGCCTGTGAGGTCTATGAAGTCTCCCAGGAGTGACCTTTTCCCACTAAACCCTGCTTTTATGTTTTAATTTGGCTGATCTGGTTCATTGCATTGGTGGAGAAGCCTGTCACTCACCATCTAGATGTGCCATGTGACCAGCGGCCATGATAACTTTTATCATTTTGGAGGCCTCTGGGGCCTCCCTAGCCAACATTTCATAGGCTGCAACCCACCTCTGGCACTGGAATTTTTTGCAACACCCTTATGGCTTCTGGGAGCCTGTTTCCATTCTCAAATTTACAGGCCCGGGCTGTTGCAGGCCTTCTCCAGCCATCTTGGAGGGTAACACGTGTGCCTTCCCTAACCACTGTGATTCCAAGAATTTCCCTTCACCTGGCCCTTCCTTCCCTTGTAAATTGATTTCCTTGTTCCTTCAGGTATACCAAATGAATAGCTCTCAAATGGGATTCCAAATCTGCAAAACACTCAGAGGTTAACATTATGTCATCTATATAACAAAACCCTTTTCCAGAGGCTGATCATGGCAATGCATCTTCCTGAACCATCAACCCATAATGAATAGTGAGGTTAAAAAACAAAACCTTGGTGAAACTCTAGAAGTCTGGTGTTCTCTGTCCTAAGCAAGTGTCAAGTGATTGCAGAAATTCAAAACTAAGATACTAAATCAAACATAAAGATCTAATATAGCATGGAAAGATTTCATCCATTTGTATCCACTGTTCCCTCAGCAGATCCTTGTTGGGTGCAATAGTGGGGATAAGAGACACTAATTTAGTTAATTCTCTACAGTGTTTAGTCATTTTCTCTGAGCCTTTCCATTTATATGTATTTTGGAGCTCTTACACGGAGCCTCCCTGCATTTCTCTGTCCTTAATGCACTCCTTGGAGCTGACTCAAACTGCTCAGGTAGGCACAAGGCCAAGAGAGAACCAAGTACCACCTTTCTTTGCTGTACCATTGGTTCCCTGGGTCCAATAGGTGCTGGGTCTGCCCTATGGCCGTAGCCATTGACGGCATCTAGCTGCTAGGGGAGGCCTGGGCTGGGTAGACTATCCCCATCTCTATTGTAAACTTTTGCAGAAGAGAAATACACCCTGCTTAGTCGACAGGGATGACTACCCAGTCCTGGAACAGGTTTGACTTCCTGCACCCATACTGTTTCATCATGCAAGTCTTCTGTGAACTACTTCTTAGGTTTTCAAGGCTTCCGGACTCTCCTTAGCACAGAATTTGGTTTTCTACCAACCTTTTCTTTAGGAACTTGGACTTTGCACAAATTATTCCACATTTGCCTTTGAGTTAACCCAAATAGCCCTCTTCCCTCTGCAAGCCCCCAGGTTGCTCTACTATACACTTTACATGCTGGTCTAAGTCTGTTAGGTTTGCCAAAGCCTTTCCTTACTTCGTAAAGATCCTGCCCCACTAAGGGACATGACTTTTTTAGCTGGGCTATGGGTATTGAACTCGGGTCCTCACCCTTGTCTGGCAAGCACTTTGCTGACCGACATGTCTTTCCAGTCTCCAGGCCCAGTAGTTCAGTCTTCTAATCCCAGCCACTCGGGAGTCTGAGGCATGAGAATGGCAAGTTCAAGCCCTGACTGGGCTACAAAATGACTTCAAGACCAGCCTGGGCAACTTAGGGAGATCCTGTCTCAAAATAGAAAGTAATGAGAGCTGTGAAGCTAGTTATGCCGTGCTGTGCTTGCCCAGCTTGCTAGAGGTGGTCCAACCTTTTGACTTTATAACACAATGTTGGCATCTACGAAGTTCATGGTCAGGAACCATGTAACTGAGTAAAACAAAAATCAGAAAACAATATCATAACACTTAGTATTTTGTATTGGCCTGTAATGGGCTGGAGAGATGGCTCAGTGATTAAGAGCACAGACTGCTCTTGCAGAAGATCTGGATTTGATTCTCAGCACCCATGTGGCAGCTAAAAATTGTCTATAACTCCAGTTATAGGGGAATCCGATGCCTTTTTCTGACCTCTGTGGGCATTGCACAGCACAAGTGCACTTACACAAATGCAGGCAATACACTCATATACATAAAATAAAAGTAAAAATTGTATTAGTCTGCATTCATAACCATCCTAGGGTGCATGCAGCCAAGGGCCTCATATGGATACATCTCCTTGGCCTTTGTTCCTTGAGCCAGTTCCTGGCACTGGAAAGAGAGCTAGGGAGAGGGAAGGAGGGAAGGAGGAGAGAGAGAGAGAGAGAGAGAGAGAGAGAGAGAGAGAGAGAGTGAGAGACTATCAGCCTTGACCTTGAAGTCCCTAGATCTTTAATGCCCAATGCACAGGGCACATGCCTACAGTGCCTCCCCACACTCTACCCCCAAGCTAGCTGGAGGGCAAAGCTGGTTGCTTGGTGGAGATCCTTTCAGACGTCTCTGGTGTTCTTGGGTCTTAGCATGGCTGAAAGAACTCAGCCCCAGCTTCTGGACACTCCACTTGAAAAGCACTGCAGTAGCATCCCACAGACACGGTAAACCAAGGGACAAACTCAAAGCCTGTGCCCGCTTCCTGAAGACAGCGGGGTCACTATGATTTTTGGGATGGTTAGGGGACAGATGCTCAAGACTTGCCCCCCCCCCCCCACCCCAGCATTGCCTGGCTCTCAGGCTGACTTCTAGAAGCTTCCCTGGTATGTCTTGTGGTCCTGAAAAGACGCTTCAGTATTGGAACCCAAGTGAATCCAGAGTGTAGAGTGATACGATGGCATCAGCTAAGCAGAGCCCAGGGCAAGGTGAAGAAAGGGGTATGGAAGCAAGTCAGCCTTCTCGGTGTGGTCCTAACCCAGCAGCAGCAGCACCCGAGGACTCGTTAGAAACCCACTTCTTCTTCCTCTCCACTCTGGCATTGGAAACTTGGGCTGGGGTTGAAAGGTCCCAGGTAAATTTCAAGTCTGAGAACCAGGAAAGCAGTGCTTCCATAGAGCTGGGAAAGGCTGCTGAGTCAGAGAAAGCTTGTACAGGAGAAATGATGGGCGCAGAGAAACAGAAGGAAAACTTACAAACAGGCATAGGAAGACCTTCTTCTGTGCCAGCCCAGAGTCTGCACTTGCCTCAGGGAATTAGCAGGAACTCAATATCTAGCCAGACTTTTCCATTTGGCTGTGTCCAATTTATTTGGCTAAAAACAACTCCTATGGCAGTGACCTTTTATCCAGCTAATATCGGCCCCCTCACTGCCTCCAAAGCACACAGAGGAACTGGAGGGCTCATGAAAATCCCTCCAGTCTGCTCAACACTGGTGCCTTCCCAAACACTGTGTACTTTTCAGAGTTATTTGTTGGGATTTCAGATTACTGAAAGGTTATCTGTCTCCTGCTCCAAGAGAGACCACGATAAAACAGAAGGAGAATGTGTCGGGATGCGAGGTGTGTGCTTTCCTTGCTCAGCTGACTGTGCCTGTCTGGCTTCAGGGAGGGCAGCCTGCTAGGGAAGGGAGTTCCCAAGTCCTCATAGAAAACAGCACAGGAGCTGGGGAAGTGGGAGCTCATGCAGATGGTCGGGCAGCGACTGCCACCAGGGGAGGAGAGCTCTGGAATCCTCTACAGCTTCGATCTCCTTCAGTCTTGGGTGACTTGGCTGCTGGGGCTTCAGAGAATTGCCTCTTTCTTCAGCTTCCTCTTCTTGGAAATGACAACCTTAGAGCCTTAGTATGCCCAACATCCATAATGATCCTTCTATCATCCATTTAATAACCCTGTCATAGAGAAAGCACAGCCTTCTGGTCTCTTTCTGGGTTATAGCCATCTCTATTTTTTTTTTTTTTGGATTCTTTTCTGTGATCCACGTATTTTGTATTGTTTCATAGTCTTTTTTTTTGTCTTTTTGAGACAGGGTCTCCCTGTAGCCCCAACTGTCCTGGAACTCATTATGTAGACCAGGCTCGCCTTGAAATTACAGAGCTCTGTCTGCCTCTGCCTCCCAAGTGCTAGGATTAAAGGTGTGGGCCACCATGCCTGGCAGTGTTTCATAGTCTTAATTTTCTTTTCATCCAGTAAGCTGTTTGCTTACTTGAGTTCCCTGTATCTATATTGTAATCCAGAGTGAAATTGGAAATTTGAAAACTAGATTTTTTTTCATGAGATAGGTTCTCACATAGCTCAGGTTAGCCTTGAAGTTGTCGAGTAGCTAGTATGACTGTGGGATTTTTTGATTTTATATCTTTAAGTACTGGGATTACAGGTGTGTACCACCAGTCCCAGTTTATATGCTGCTGAATATGGAACTCAGGGCTTCAGATATGCGGGGCAAGTGCTCTACGAATTTCAGCCACATCCCCTGGCTAAAAAAA
The DNA here is from genome assembly GCA_009823505.1 of Rhizomys pruinosus. Classification (NCBI taxonomy): domain Eukaryota; kingdom Metazoa; phylum Chordata; class Mammalia; order Rodentia; family Spalacidae; genus Rhizomys; species Rhizomys pruinosus. The sequence goes on along the minus strand of VZQC01007422.1, from coordinate 1,081,870 downwards.
TTTAAGTACAGTTGTTCATTTATTTTTGCATATGTGTGCATATGTCACAGTGTGCACGTGGAGGTTAGAGAACAGCTGTGCGAGTCAGTTCATTCCTTCTATGTGGTTGCTGGGGATTGAACTCAGGTCATCAGACTTAGCAGCAAGCCCCTTGGCCATGTCACTGCCTCACTTTAAACCAGTCACTTGAATTGAGCCTCTGTTTCCTGATCTATAAAGTGCTTACCATGTACCAGACACTATTATCTTGCTTAATCCTTATAACAAGACTTAGAAATAGGTAATAAATAACCTTTCCTAGAAGACACTGTTCTATAGTTTGAGAAATGAGGGTTAGAGGAGTTGAGTGAGTTCCTTAAGACCTCACAGACAGCAACTGGTAGAGGGGGGATTGCCACCAGAAAGTCTGGCCCCTGAGGCTGTGTCTGCAACACTGGTCAGTATTAGTGGTTTGCTTTAAGAAGGAAACAAGGTAATGTCTGTGAGAATCTGTTATGGTCTGAATCTGAAATGTCCCCCAAAGACTCACAGATGTCTGCTCTTCAGCTGGGGGAGCCTTTAGGAGGCGGGGCTTAGTGGGCAGAAGGCCATTGTGGGGTGGGCCTTTGAAGATTCTATCTGGTCCCTGGTTCCTGATACTCTATCTGATCAGGTTTCCTGATCCTTCATGATTGGAGGATCCTCAGTCACATGTTCCTGCATTATGTGCTACCCCCATCCCAAACCTTCTCCACCATGATGGACCGAAAACCTCTGAAAACCGTGAACCAAAATAATCATTTTCTTTCATACACTGATTCAGTCAGATTTTTTTGTTACAGTAATACAAAAGTAATTAGTATAGAACCTTTCAAAAAGGTTAAACCATCCCCTAAAGGGAAAGGAGGATACCGTATTTTTCAAGCTGATAGGGAACTCCCACTTTCCATCACAGGTGTCCAGTTACAGTTTCTATTCAACTGTTGTTGTCTGGTAAAGTTCTTTAAACAAAGTGGGAAAATTAGAAAGAGCAAAAGGGAATGCAATTTTACAAACAGGAAGCATAAATTCAAACACAGAAGCCACAGGTGAGCCTAACGTGGAGGCCATGAAGGCCTGGGAATCGGATCCCGTCTCACTGTAGTCACAGCAAGCTCTTCTATCACCGGTCTGGGGCAGCTGTGATGCGGCAGGGACTAGCCCCAGAGGCTGAGGAGACTGCTCTGTGGATGAAGCGCTTCATGCACATCTCCCTCTCCTTTCCTGCCCGCTAACCAACCTCCCTCCCTCCCTCCCTCCTTCCCTTCCTTCCTTATTTCTTCATAGTTTATTGAATATGCTGCAAGGAAGGAGTAAATGAAGTACTGCCTGCTTGCATGTTTTCTTTTCTTTGTTTTGGTCATATAAAATGTATGAGTGTTTTGCCTGCATGGACTTGAGTGCCTGCAGTGCCCTAGGAGGCCAGGAGAGGGTGTCGGATCCCCTGGAGCTGACGTGCAGACAGACACTTCAGATACTGCGAGCTGTCATGTGGATGCTGGGAAGTGAATTGGGGTCATCTGCAAGAGCAGCCAGTGCTCTTAACTGCTGAGCCATTTCTCCAGCTCCTTGTCATGTCTTCTTAATGTGGGAAGTTGTGTTGTCTGCCTTTTGAGAAGAACAGTCTACTTTGTTCTCACCTGGGACTTAGCTATGGGGAAGAATAAATCCTACTTTCTTTCACTCTACTAACAACTGAGTCTAACTAGTGTCTAATGTGGTCTGCTTTATCTCCCACAACAAAAGGGATGTGTGTGTGTGTGTGTGTGTGTGTGTGTGTGTAAAGAGAGAGAGACAGAGAGAGAGACAGAGAGACAGAGACAGAGAGAGAGAAAGAAGAGAGAGGTGAAGAGGATCTAATGATTATATCAAGGTAAAAGTGAGTTTATTAATGAGTTAAGTGGATGGGGGGGCCTCCCACTTACTTGATGATATGATAATTGGTGTAGGCAGATTATTTAACTTAATTCAATCTGAAGTTACTACTATTATTTTCATAACAGAGCTGAGGAAAGTGAGACTCAGGCTAGGTCCCTTGCTCATGCAACACAGCTAAAGAGGGTTTGAACCAAGGCCTGCTGATTCAGACTTCACCCTTTCTCGATTTCCTTGGAAGACTAAGACGATCCCAGGCAGAGACTCCTGGCCTGTGCAAAGCGTTGTGAGGCGTGAGCAGAGCTTTGGTCACTGGTAGCTCACTCCACTTGCTTGTTCGCTTCTGATACCCACCCTTGGCTGAAGGATATGGTTGGTTCTCCCTCACTTCTCCGTGCAGAGTGCTTTCAGAGCTTCTCAGCCCTCTGTGCCTAATCCTGTCATCTATGATCCCTGCAGTTCAGCCAGCCAGGATACACTTTATATGCACTTGAACTCTATCTCCCCTGCCAGCCTATCTAAGAAGGCCAGAGAGTACCAAGAACCTTGAGCGCAGTGCATTCTGGGACTGTTCCTCATCCTGAACGTAGGGTATGGGATGCCTGGGTGTGGTGGCTGGACCACAGATTTAACCTACATATGAGAAACTAGGACTGTCAACCATGGGATCATATTACTGACATTGTTTTGGAAAAAACTTTGAGATAGAATTTGCCTGAAACCCTGAGACACGTCCCTGAATGTACATCTTATTTCAGGCGCTCTCCCCTCCTGGAACTACAGGTGTATCAACTTGTCCTTTGCATTTTTGGATCCAGCTATAACTTTTTTATTACATTTTATTTTGCAAGAAAATAAATTATACAACTTAAAAAATAAAATCCAAAAATTAAGCAGCTCACCAAAATATTTCAGCCTACTGCATACAGAAAGTTCTACCATTTAAAGTTGTACAGCATTATCATCTCAGTATGTAGTGGCACACATTTAAAACAGTAGACACCAGGAGGGCACATTCTACCTTAGGAACTCAAATTTCTTCAACACTCTAGACCACATATAGTGTAGATGACAGGAAAGCTCTCACATTTTGTTTATTTCACAACCATGACCTTGGAAGAATTAATGACAGCATCCCAGTCACTTACATGAAAATAGAACCAGCTCAAGGTTCTGATAGCAAATCTCTCTGTGAAACTAGCAAATCTTTCACCAAATTGAATTTTAAAAATTTGCCCTTGGAGCAGGGCTAATGATATCCTACTGCAAATAATGCAAAAATACTTCTTTATTTATTTATTTTATTAAATTTATTTTTGTATGTATATGAATGTAATGACTGCATGTAGGTTTGTGCACCCGTGTCGTGCAATGCCACGGAGGTCAGAAGAAGGTGTCGGATTCCCCTGGAACTGGAGTTAAAGACGGTTCTCAGCCACCATGTGGGTGCTGGGGATCAAACCCAGGTCCTCTGCAAGAGCGGTTGGCGCTCTTAACCGCTAGGCCATCTCTCCAGACTGCAAAATACTTCTTAATTACTAAGGCTATATTATATATTAAATTTAATGAAAAATGAAAATAATAATGCTAACATTTCATTTCTGGAGATCTTAATATTTATGCACAAAATAAAACCAAGAGACTTAAAGTGAACAGGGACCTCCTCCAATAAATGTAAAAATTGGAAGACTTCAAGATCCTTATTAAAATTTTGAAATAATAATGATGATTTAACATTTATGAGCATCAAATGTGTTCTATGTTTTGTTTTATTTCTATTTACTCGGGCTGTGAGCTGGCAATTTCAGAAGGTTCCATCATTAAATTAGGCGGTTAATGCTCAAAATGGAAGTGAACCGTGGGGCCCCCACCTGACACATCACTCACAGCACACTGGGGTTTCGGAGTGGGGCGGGAGGGCTGGCTTTTCCTTTCCCTTACTTGGGCCAGGTTCTACACTCACACTACACAGACAGGAAAGAGAGCTGATAGAGGATACGATCTGTGATTCTAGACCTTTAGGAAATTCCTGGTTTAAGATTGTTTAAATTACCAAATCAACTGCTAAAAATGTAAATAAAATATTTTTTTTAAATGAGAGTTGGCTTTTATTTGTGCATTTCATACAACATTTCTCTGTCCAACTTAGACTCACTCCCCTTTCTATGCCCCCCACCCCACCAAAGTTCATGCATTCTGCCATACATCTCTTGCATCTTTTACTCAGTCTTTTTAAAGTTTTTCTGTGCAGTGGGTTATGGTTTATGCAGAAGTTAACTGTTTCCATCAGTTCTTCGTCCCAGTTTTTTTGTTATTGTTGTTCCCTCCAATTTGTATTGCTTCAATATATATATATATATGTATAAAATATAATATATATACTATGACATATACTAAAATTATGTCATCTGAAAAATAAAACTGTTTTTTTTTTTTTTTTTTT